>JAHWFP010189946.1:0-80233 GCA_023313725.1 Lithobius niger | reverse complement strand
GCATTTAAAATACGTAATTTTTAAATGACCTGCTATTCAAGACCTATTGTCACGTGATTCCTAGTTCCTAAGAGCTTGCTATAAATTATGATAATGACGTTGTTGGGGGCCGTTGTCTTTGTGATGGCCACGTGGTTAGGCTTAAAGCTGTGGTTTATTGTTTTTAACAATTGCTTTAATATTGTTTGCTAATCTCCATTGTTTTTCTTGTACCAGATCAGAGAACTAAACTTGGACAATTGCAGGAGCACCACAATTGTTGGCTTGACAGATGAATATGTTAATTTGGAGTCCCTCAGTCTCATAAATGTTGGGTTAACAAGTTTAAAGGGCTTCCCAAAGTTGCCTAACTTAAAAAGGGTAAGTTGTTATCAGGTGACTAATTAGGAGGGTTCGTAATAGTCCTTGAGAACCTGAAAAACTGCTTGACAAATGTAAAATGTGCTACACGAACGAAGTCCTGAGAAAATCTAGCTTCCTGCAATTTTTAATTAGTTACTGGGACGGTATGAACCATAACATGAGATATGGCTGTTATCTGAACTGCCGTAATGTAGGGGGGAAACTGCATTAAATTAATCTGGGGTAATTTCAGTATAAAGGTTATGAACCTTTTCATGGTATGGTGGTGTCAAAAATGCCACTACGTGATTGGCCTATTTGTGTGGAAACCAGCGTTACCTTCTTTGAATGCATGTGTTACCGAAAAATACTTGAAATATTGCGTATCTGTGTTAAAAACCCATAAAAGTTATTGCAATTCATCTTGAAGTTGTGTGCATCCTGGAAATTTATTAAAAACTTATTGATGTTGTAGATGCTGCTTTAGTATAATAGCAAGATTGGTCATTGTGAAGGAGTAAGCAAAACAGTGCCTTCAAAATTGCATAATGATCAGCTCTCAATTTTGGGATTTCTGGTCCCAGTAGACAATCGAGCAACAGTTTTTGGTTGTAATCTCAAATTGTACATCTTCTGGAAAAAATACACGGATACCACCACAGCCGAACAAAACATCAGTTGTTGAATTTTAGGTGCAATCCTATAACCTTCAGAACCACCGTCACAGACAGGGCTGGGGTGTGTGAGAAGAATAATTTTAATTTGAGCCAAGTTTGCAACAGAAGAATTGAGTATTGAACCCAGTTCGAGTATTTGGTTAACACATGTATTTTGCAAGTGTCTTTAAAATTTGTTGAGTGTAATAACTAGTAGATGCTGCTTAACGGACTGTGCAGGTCTGTCTACAACTAGATATCCAGTTTTTAGGGTAAAAACTTAAAAAAAATGATTTGAGCTAGTGGCTTTTAATTTGCACCACCGGAAAGCTCTTCGAGACGATGAATTTGGTAGGCCTATATTTGAATGTCAAATTCGGTCAAAAATTGTCGGAAGTTATTGCATTTTTACCGGATTCGAGTTTGGTTGCGATAAATCTAATTGAGTTTGAGCAGGTAGGAAACCTTCGAGACTCGGATACCCCTATGTTCAGGTTCATTGGACTATTAATAACTGCGATGATGAAAACAGCAGAAGAGCCACACTGCTGCTCAGAAATTCAAGTGATTTGTTGGCAATGAAAATTACTATTGAACGGGGGTGTGAGAGTATAATCATTTTAATTCCGAGCCGAGCGGTGTTCGCGACAGAAAGAGTATTAGCGAGCAGAGTTACGTTTCCTTTTTATTTGTTGGAATAACTTTAAAAACACGCAAACTCGTGATACTGTGAGAGTTAAGAGAATTAGAAAAATACTAAACCACGGTAACGATCAATCTCACAACACAGAAATCTGTCAATTTCATAAATTTTGACAGCTTTAGTTGGAGGTCGAACTTCTCCCAACTGTTTTCAGCCTTAGTTTGAAGAACTGCGCTGCTTTTGGGTTGCACCCCACTTGCTTCTGTCGTCTGCAATGCGTGGGCCTGTCGTTTGTCAGGTCGTCTGTTGAAACAACTAAAAAGCTGCGTAACCGACTTCCTGGGTCAGTGTGTATAAATGGTTTTCCTCTTTTAAGGATATAACTTTAAAAAAGAGTTTGGGCTAATGGCTTTTAATTTAAGAAGGTATGCCCAGCAGCACCTTTGGCAGGGTTGGCGAATGGATATTGCTGCTGTGTTATCATTGAGGAATTTCAATGCATCACTTACATTGAAAATTCGAGTCCATGTTTACGTTTCGTACGCTTAAATTTCAAAGTAAAGGATATTTATCGTTCAATATCCTTGCAAATTTTCGACATTCAGGTTTTTCTGGAGTTGGAGGGGCTCGGAACACATCACCGCTTTCTTCGTGTGATCGTTCGTTGGGATGTGGCATGAGGCCATAGCTTCCGTAACTTGCAGGCCAGCACACCACTTCTCCCGCAGCAACTTATTAAACTCTCCTCTCAGCAGGAACTGAATGTTTGGGTTTGACAGTCCCTGGATATTCATCAGCACTGCCTTCTCTTGGCTGTGGTGTTGAATAGCCAGGGATTCTAGGCTTCTCAGATGCACATTGTTAGCATCGTTTCCCGGGCGCATGCCGATTTTGGCCGTGATCCGAGCACTTTTCATTTTTCCTGCGTTAGAGTTGGATTTGAGATGCATCGCAGTGCCTTCCCAGTTGATTTGGCGTCGAGTTTCCTTGTGGTGGACTGCTATGCCATTCGTTACAACGTCATTCCTGGTGTCTGCCATGTGCTGCTTGACCCCCGTGCGTATACCTTTTTTTGTCTCTCCCAAGAGTGGCAGTTACGTTGCAAAGGCGTTGCGGACAAAGTTCAAGGTGTACTTAGGAAAAAGGGTTTTACGTCAAGAACGCAAAGGGCCTGAAGGATCACCTGATGCCATAAGAAAAAGTGAAGCCAGTGTGCAAGAAGATAAAGCCCTAAAGCACATTAAGAACACCCGTGATGCCGTTTATGTGGGAGAGACAAGAAAAGGTACACACGAGGGTCGAGCAGCACATGGCAGACACCAGAAATGAAGTTGTTACGAATGGCATAGCAGTCCGCCACAAGGAAACTCTACACCGAATCAACTGGGAAGGCACAGTGACACTTTTCAAGTCCAACTCTAACAATGATGCCCATCTGAGAAGACTAGAATCCCTGGCTATTCAACACCACAGCCGAGAGAAGGCTGTGCTGATAAATATCCAGGGACCTTCAAACCCAAACATTCAGTTCCTGCTGAGAGGAGAGTGTAATAAGTTGCTGCGGGAGAAGTGGTGTACTGGACTGCAAGTTGCGGTGGCTATGGCTGTGTGCCGCATTCCAACAAACTATAGCAGCTGACTGACGATGATGAAGACAGTTGTTCCGAGTCCCTCCAACTCCAGAAAACCTGACTGTCAAAATTTGCAAGGATATTGGAACGGTAAATATCGTTTACCTTGAAATCGAAGCATACAAAACGTAAACATTGAGGAATCGATGATGAATGAGGATAAAGCTGAAGTAGTGGCACTGTAGTGACCGCTGATGCATTATAAGCTGGCTTGAGTAAAACCTTAACCTGCTTGTTGCCTAAGGATGTTCGTCTGAACAACCCTTCATTTGATGGAATTACTCTTAATTTGTTCAAAAACCAGAATACTTCCAACAGCACTATATGCTAATTTTCATCAAACCATATACTCTGATATTAAAACTATTCACAATTTACTACATTAGCTGCGTGTGTATCGTTCCAGGAAATCTGATCGTTGGTGTCCATGTGGTGTTATGCCACCGTCACCACTTTGTTGGTCACGAATTCTGCCAACAATCGTCATTTTGAGGTCCTTGGGAGAGTTGCTAGCCATTAGACATAGTGAGATCTTTGAAACCTACAGCCACCATCACTCCCCAAAGTCCAGTACTTAGTACAGAAAGCTCACAGCTCGACTTAAACACAAATGGTGGACCTGCCAGTGCCTGGCAAATACGGGAGGCAACGGCAGCAACCAAATTCAAATTTCGGAACCACTTCCACAGCGGCTCCAAGCGCGTCCACCATCGATCTGTATACGTTGGTTGTACTATCTCCGTTGGTGTAAAGGGTAAATTAAGGTCGCTGTTTCTCAGTTCAGTTTTTTCCAAATTTACCTAACCTAACCTAACCTAAACTAACCACATAACACCAGAAACCGCAATCAAAATCTTAAACCTTTCTAAACTTCACGCGCCGGAATCTAGATAGGTCGGCCATCATGCTCGGAGCTTCTGCGGAAGTGGACCCCAAATTTCACGCAACTCAATGAAGTCATTAGAAAGTAGATGCACTGTACTACAATACCATGGTAAACAAAAGTTCATTTGAATTTCCGGTGAATAAAATGTTCACCATCCTTAGAAGAACACTTCTACGAAAAAACTACGTATCACATGTCCGAGCTGTTCGAAAGTTGTGTTCACAGGCTAACTGAACACTTTCGAACAGCCTGGATATGTAATTCGTAGTTTTTTCGTTGAAAAGTGTCTGAGGATGGTAAACGTTATATTCACCGAAAATTCAAGTGGAATTTTGTTTTTCATTGTAGTATGGTATAGTGTAGTCTTTTGGAAACCACAGTAGTCGCCACTTGGCGGTTTTTGCAGTCAATGATTTGAATCCGAAGCTTATAAAAGACAAACTAACCGTTTAACATCGTATACGGCAGGGATGAGAATCTTCTCCTTTTTTTGGACTTTGCAACCTACCTAAAAATGCATTAAAATAGTATCACACGGTAAATCGGTATTGACAGTAAAAAAAATTTACGGTATCAATATTGATGCTTTTTTATCACCACGGTATTACCGTGATAATGGTGCTGACGAGCATTAACCAACCAGCTTTTACCTCTGTTTTTGGATGGCAGCAATTCTTTTAACTAAATTTGCACAAGAGAGTGAAATCCGATCCCACTGCTAGGCAGAGGAAGTACCCACATTACAGCGGGGGGCCCCCCCCCCAGCAACGCTTTCAGTAGTGAGGGTGTTTGTGTTTTCGATGGCCTAGCGTCCAATCAAGAGAAAGTGCAGTCCCGCCATTAGTATACAAAAATTAAACGCATAGATCCATATTTGATTCTTTTAGGCTGAACAAAAAAAAAGTTTGGTTTGCGTTACCCGACCGACCCTATTTTTACAAGCCGACCCTAAACTTTTTCCGTCCAAGCAGAAAAAATCCCCCCTCCCTATTTTGACTCTCATTTCCTACGATACAAAAATGGTTCAAATGCTTCCTGGAAATATATTACTCCGTGAACATGAATGTATCTTTATTGCATAAAAAATCTTAAATTACAATTTTTGAAGTAAAGACTTATTGATTTAGTAACAAAAAAAAAATAATTTTCCGACTGACCGACCCTATTTTTTTTTGTATGGCTATGGGCTCAAGTGGATAATAGTGCAAAATTATTTCCTAAATTACCGTAGACCCGCCATTTTCAGAACCGTACCGTACCGTCCTGCAAAAATTAATACCATGCAACACTTCATTATAACACCCCCAAAAAAAACCTACAAAATTCATATATTTTCCTCCTTTTTCACTCTGAATGGCTCTCATCCCTGATAGTTTGTTGAAAATGAGCAGATACTGTTGAGTGTTGTTAAGTATTCTTAGGTATTGACACTGTTAAAGTATTCTCGTTTCTGAAAAATTTTCGTAATTTCGATCAGATATATACTCACAATAAGGGCACGCAAAACCAAAAGGTTCCATTACAGGCGAATTTTCGGTGGCAAATTTTCTGTCACCTTCTTCAGGCCAAACCCAATGTTCTGCTCGTAACAGCAACAACGAACGTCAACGGTAAGAAACATTTGAATTACACGATTAGGGCAGTACTGGTTGTTGGAGGTGCTGCCCCTTCCTGTGTTAGGAATGGTTTCTACTGGATTTCGAGTTGGTGTAGTAGGTCTGGGTGGCAAACTACATAATTTTTCGGTATGCAGGTGCCTGCTCATTTAGCAGAGGGATTTTGTTCTCGCTGCAGTGTAAAATAGGAGTCCATTGCTCGCAGGTGGTCTTTTCCGAAGTTGGTGTGCAGAAGCACTTTCGTGCTTTCCCAGTCTATGTTATGTTGGGAGAGATTTACAAACTCTGCTGCGTTGTCTCTCCCACGTACTCTCGTGGGTAGTCTTTGCAGGGGACCCAGTAAACGGCCGACTTGGTGGTAGGTAGCAGCACTGATAGGTCATCAGCTGCTGGTTGGTTTGTTGTAGTGGAAGCAGGTTGGGGTACTAGGTTTGGCACATTCTCTTTGATCGAGTGTTGTAGCTGTGAGTCGTGTCAAGGTCAGGTTGCATAGGCACCATGGTTGTTGTTGCTGCAGCAGCCTCGGCACTTGAGTCTTTATGAGGTTTCCCTGGGCATGCACTAATTTGGTGCACTTTCTTTTGATTCGGAATCTTCTTGATGTTGGGGGAGAGAGGGCCCAACTTGGAACATCATGTTTGTGTGGAATAAAAATAAGATGGAAATCAATCAAGAAGGTGCTCGAAATGGTGTCCCAATCTCATTGCGGCATGCTTGTGCCCGTGACGTTGTGGAATGTAGTGCCCGTTTGAATGTTGCAGCTGGGATGGCTCTACATGTTGCACGTATCCGTTCCTTTAGGTCTTCAGCTGTTGTTGTGGGGGTTTCATACACTTGGCCTTTAACGTGGCCCCACAGGAAAAAGTCCAGCGGAGTTAAATCTGGTGATCGAGCAGGCCAAGCCGTTGGGCCAGCTCGACCGATCCACTGTCCTGGGAACAAGCGTCCAACCGCTGCCGCACAGTTCTACGGAAATGGGGTGGGGCTCCATCAAGTTAGTACCAAATTGCCTGCACCGTTGCTAGTGGCAGGTTGTCCATAACGTCAGTTACGTCATCTACAATGAGTTCAAGGTAGCGTTCCCCATTTAGAGTTCCATCGTAGAATACTGGGCCAATGATGTGGCCATTTAAGATCCCACACCAGACATTAAACCGCCATTGTTCCTGATGTTGGGCTTCTCGCAACCAGTGAGGATTCTCGTGTGCCCAGTAATGCACTTTGTGCGTATTCACGATGCCATCCCGTGTGAATTGCGCCTCGTCCGTCCAAAATACATGATTGAAAAATAAAGGGTCAGCAGTAGTTCTTCCCAAGAACCAATCGCAGTACTGCAGACGGGGGTCATAATCTGTTGCTCGCAGCGCCTGATGAAATGAACATGGTATCGATGGAAACTGTTCTTCTTCAGGACACGTAGGACAGACTGATGACTGATGTCAAGTGCCCTTCCAACTGCACGACTACTGGTGTGCGGGTTTTCGGCTACTGCTCCGAGACCCATGGTTTTGTGAACCACCTTTTATAATTAAATGAACAAACCCAACATAGGGGTCTACTTTTGTTTTTGTTGTAGTCTTGTGTTTGCTTTTTAGGTTTAAAAAAAAAAATTCTGTTAAGGGCTCCAAAACCAGCAATGTGGGCCCGGAGGCAGAAAGGGGTCGCAGATAAACTGCCATTTTTACTGCTAGCCTAAAATACTTACCTGTATTTTTATTATGCTTTCCCGTTTTGGAAATGCTACCCGTCCCAAACATGAAATCTAACGCTCTCCCAGTCTCTGCAATGGCGCTCCCCGGGGCCCATGACCACCGCTAGGTGGCGCCCCTTTACCCGCTCTGCTTCACAGTTTGTTTTGGGACGCGACTGGATAGTCGCGATCGTTACGTTTTCATACATGGAAAAATCAACAAAACCAACTACCTGCCCTGGAAAGGCCGGCCGGAAGTGTGGGAAAAGGCTAAATAAGTCGGATCCCCACGAATTTTGCCGGAAATGTAGGGTATGTGATTTTACGTCGTATAAATGTGCTGAACATTGTGTAAACATGGATCCGGACGTGATTGCGTCGATCGCGTCAACACGTGCCGAATCGCGCAACAGAGCGGATAGGAGGAGACGAGCCCGGGAACTAGCCTTACTAGAAAACAATTCCATGTCGGCGCACGACGATTTTGTGGATTCGGGCGAAGATTCTTTGACGTCGGCAAGCGAAAATCAATTTCAGTTGGGTGCGGTCGCTCCCTTTGTGCTACAGCAGTCCGGGTCTCTGTCAAACCCGCCATCGACGGCGGACATCGCCAAAATGGTGGCCGCGTGTGTGGACAAAGCGCTATCCGAGAATGAGGAACAAAGGAAGGCGGACCAGCTGGCGGCCGAGAAGAAACTGGCGCTAGCGACCCAAAAAGGCATTCTGGACACGTTCGAAAAATATTTTGGACTTCCGAAATCGGGAAAAACGCCGTCCGTGCTGCCGATTGTGACTTCGACGCCGGTTCTTGATGATGGACAAGACGATCGTCGGGACAACTTCACGCCCCCGGGTTCGCCTAATAGACAGTGCAGTGCGGGTAAGCGAGTTTACGATGTGGACGATACGTCACCAAAACGTAGGCGGGTTGGTGACTCGCACGATCCTAACTGGCTGGTTTTAGGGTCGTCCCTACAAACCTCCGACCAGCGATCGATGGGGACCGCCCGGACTAGGTCTGGGGTGCAACCCTTAGCGAACCCGCCCGGACACGCAACCGGACATGCGGACACCTTGACCCCCCGGTCCGGGTTGTTGGCTGGGAACCCGGGTTTGCAGCAGACGGACTACTCGCAGTCCGGGTCTCTTGCTAGTGCGGACAAGGCTACCCAACCCGTGCAACCGCCGTGGGGACTGCCGGGTTCCTGGGAGAGTCAGTGGGCGACTTATGGCGGCCATTGGTCGTGGCCAAACGTTGGTGGGTGGCAAAACCAAAATGCTCAGTCGTGCCCGGGTGACCCACCAAACTATAATTGGCCGGCCGCACCTCCCCCCCCTCCCCCCCCCAAGCGGGAGTGGTCAGTTAGTACCAAATTCGCAAAGTCAAGGGGATGGAAGTGCATCGTTAAGTGTCAGTGCCAGTACCAGTATCAGTGTTAGTGCGCAACACGGTAATGTCATGCCCTCTTCCGTATTGCCACAGTGTGCGGCGGGTGGTGCGGACGCCGGTAGCAACCCGTCGACAGACCCTCCTACGGACCCTGGTTTGGGGGGTTACGGGGCGACGCAGGGTCCGATCGACCCGGACCCCTCAACCGGTAACCCGGACATCTCAAATGGTAGCCCGGACATGGGGTACACGACTCAAGAGGCGATTGAGTGGACGTGGGTGGTGGATGAGGTGTATCGGTCACTACCCAGTGTGTTCTGCCCTAAAGTTATAATTCCGGAAACGCCGGAAGGGGAGCCACCTGCTACCTCCTATGCAAACCAGGACCGGGTGGCGAAAGAGGTGCACCACCTTCCCCAATCGCAAGTGTTATTCCGCCAGCTCCTAGTCAACGGTGGCGTACTACGCGACAAGGGAAAAGTGTTGTCGGCGGTGACGCCCATTCCCCAACCAGACTTGACGAAGGGTAGTTTTTTCTTCACGGTGGGAAACGCGGGGGCACCGCGTGCGGGCAGATACAAGACTTACGACGAAACTGAGTATGTGTCCAGCGAATGTAAAATGGACATGGAATCTGCGTTGCCCAGACCCCCATTCGTGAAAGTGCCTTCCAATCAGTTCGAGGAGGACGAAAAAGTGCTTCGGGCCAGCCTACGTGCTACGTCGACAGCCGACATGGCATACGCAGCGGCCACGGCGAGGTTGAAGGATTTTCTTGCGGCCGAACCCGACGACAGGGACATTGCTGACATTGACACTGCAATCAAGTTGATGAGGAAAGCGTCCGAGTTCCACACCGACGCCATTAATTGGGGTACTCGGTCGCTATTCAATTCGGTGCTACATCGCCGAGACTCCTACTTGGACGGCTCGCAAGAGGGCCTGTGTAAGGACACTCTCAAAAACTTACGGCTTCTGCCAGTGCATCGCTCATCCTGGCTCTTCAACGGGCAGCTACTATCTATCGCCCCAGAACTGCGAGACAAAGTTAAGCCGACCACCCCAGTGCTGAAACCACGCGCCGGTGGGAACAACCGTGGTGGGAACAGGCAGCCATTTCGCGGACAGCCCCCCCGTGGGGGTGCCTTACATTCGAGTGCGCAGAAACCACATTCGCAAGGACAACAACTGCATTCTGGGCAGGCCCGACAGGGGAGAGGTCGAGGCGCTCAGGGGCGTGGGACATTCCCACGCAACAGAGGGGGCGGAGGAAGGCCCCCATCTACACGACATTGACCAATTACTGGCACTACCGTCTCGGCCGCTGCACCACCAAGTAGCCGGGAGAATAAGGTGCCACCTCGGAGAATGGGAGTTGCTGACGGGCGATCGATTCGTAAGATCGGTGGTGGCAAGGGGTTATACCCCAAACTTTATTTCGGAACCCCCCCTGACCAAACAGCCCCCACACTGGCTTCTCACCAGAACCGAGTCGAAAGAGTATGTGGAAGAGGTGTTGACGTTAGTGCGAAAAGGAGCCCTACAAGAATCGCCTCCAGGAACAATGGGATTTTACAGTCCTGCCAGAGTCATCCCGAAACGGAGCGGGGGCTCACGGCTCATATTCAACCTGCGCCACTTGAACCGTTATATCAGGTCCGATCATTTCAAAATGGAAACCCTGGGTTCAATCAGGGAGGCCATCCAGCCGGAGGAGTTCACTACGTCGATCGACCTAGAGGATGCATACCTCCATATACCCCTTCATCCAAGTGTATACCGTTATTTCCGACTGATTTGCCTAGGGAAGACGTACCATTTTGTAGTCCTTCCCTTCGGCTTGTGCACGGCACCGCATGTATTCACCGTCATGATGAAGCCGGTGTTGGCGGCACTACACGTGATGCTCATCGACGTCCATGCGTTCTTGGACGACTGGCTGCTGCGCCAAGGGGATCGTTCCATTCTGGAGGGGAACACTACACAGTGCGTAACGCTCCTATCCAAATTAGGGCTGGGGGTCAATGCGACGAAATCAAGGCTGGAGCCGAGCCGGGAGTTCGATTTCTTGGGAGCTACCTTCAACACGGTGACCTTCTTAGTGAAACCATCGAAGGCGAGATGTGCTCAGGTGTCGGCGGCGGCGAGATCGCTACTCGAACAACGATCGACTCTGGCGAGGGAACTCGCAAAGATCATAGGCCAGATGGACTCGTGTGCGGCGCTTGTGCCCCTGGGGGCATGGCGTGTACGACCAATACACTGGTTGCGGAAACTGGAGTGGAACAGCTGGGGATCGTGGGAGGACCAGGTTCCACTGGACAGGGCACCCATCGAGGCGATCGAATGGTGGACGGCCCGCTCCAATCTGGAGGAAGGCGTGCCAATCCACATCCTGGCGTCGGACTGGCTTCTGATCACGGACGCGTCCTCCTCGGGGTGGGGCGCGACCATGGGGGAAGAACAGTCGGCCGGGAAGTGGACGTCGGTGGAAAAGGGGCTCCACATCAACATACTGGAGCTTCGTGCTGTTTTCCTAGCGCTCGCGTGCTGGAAACACAAGGTGAAAGCGTCAGTGGTAACGGTGTTATCCGACAATACTTCGGCAGTGTCTTACCTGAGGAGAGGGGGGGGGCATGCACTCTTGCTCCTTATATCAGGAAGTGAATCGGATTTTTCAACTGTGCGTGGACTTTGCAATTACTCTGGTCCCGAGACACATTGCCGGAAGTCTCAATGTGCTAGCGGACGAACTCTCGAGGGGAGGGAAGATCCCAACGACGGAGTGGCGTCTGCACCAGGAGGTGTGCGAGAAATTGTTCAATCGGTGGGGCACCCCGACGCTGGACCTGTTCGCGACGCGGGCGAACGCCCAACTTCCCCTGTTTGTGTCCCCGTATCCGGACCCGTTGGCCGTAGCGACGGACAGCCTAAGCCTGAGCTGGGACAATCTGTTCGGGTATGCTTTCCCACCGTTCAAGATACTTCAGCTAGTTCTCAACAAAATCAAACAGTCAACGGGAACGTTCATTTTGGTGGCCCCCTGGTGGGAAACGGCACCGTGGTTTGTAGATCTTTGGACAAACAAGACAGAAGCCCCAGTCAGACTTCCGGCGAGAACAGATATCCTCACGCAACACCAAGGCAGGACCCTCCACCCCAACCCGGAGATCCTGCGCCTTCACGCATGGAGGTTATGAAGGACACGTTAGTGAAAGGTGGCTATTCACGGGGTGTTTCGGAGGTGGTAGTGGAAAGTATTCGGGACTCGTCAAAGCAAATTTATGAAGGGAAGTGGAAGGGATGGACGGAGTGGTGCACCAAGAAAGGAGTAGACCCACTCCACCCATCACCTCAACAATTGTGCGAGTTTTTAAATTCCTTGTTCGACAGCGGCCTCGCACCTAGTACTATTAAGGGCTACAGAGCGGCCATAAACTCCGTGTTGACGGTATCCGGGAGTAGGGAGGTGGCCAACAGCCCTGTGGTGTCACGTATTGTCCAGTCCTTTAGTGTTTTGAAGCCCAGAGTGAGGAAGTTGTGCCAACAATGGGACCTGCCCGGTGTGCTACAATACTTGGCGGGCCCACCGTTCGAACCGCTGGGGAGAGCGTCCTTCGAACACCTGTCAATGAAAGCTGTGTTTCTGCTTGCCGTCGCAACGGCTGCGCGGCAAGGCGAGTTGGCGGCCCTGGCGAGGGGGACTGATTTCTTAAGAGCTAATAGTGACTGGTCCAAGATGTCGTTTTTGCCTCATTTGAAGTTCCGTGCGAAAACTCTTGGGGCTGACGAGACGCCAACACCAATAGTGGTAACGGCGCTGGGACCAACGTTGGAACCTGGCTGTCCGGACAGGCTACACTGCCCCGTGAGGGCGATGCGGTTCTACCTGGCCCGTACGAAGGAAGTAGTCGAAAACAAGCCAGTGCTCCACGAGCGTCGCATCGACAACCCGTGGACCCCTCTGTTCGTCAAACTCTCGGCGAGTGGAGAGGAGCTGACGCGGGAACCAGTGACTCCAGGAATGATAGGCAGATGGATCTGCCGTGTTATCGAAGGGGCCCACCAGCAGGGGCTGGGTGGCCCCAGTGGCAACATCAACGCCCATGAGGTGAGAGCGATGGCATCGTCCTGGGCATTAGCGGCAGGGCATACCATATCGGAGGTCCTAGAAGCTGGCAGATGGAAGACCCGGAACACGTTTATCGCCCATTATCTCAGAGGGGTGAAAACATCGACGACGACAGGAAACAAGAGGGTACAGTTCTTGGCGGCGGGTAAAGTGGTTCGAAAGTGATGTTAGAGGGTAAGTCTCCCATACCCGGGAAAAAGGGTAAGAGCCTATCGATGCTTGTATTTTGGAGATTATCGGTGGGTTGGTCTTGCAATGGCGAGGGTTCGACGCCTCCTACTTAATAGGACAAAGTCAGCATAATAAAAATACAGGTAAGTATTTTAGGCTAGCAGTAAAAACGGGGTTTTACCCCTAAAAATAGTTTTTACTTAGCCTAAAATACTTACCTGTGGGAACCCACCCTCCTCCCGCGTCGAACCGTTTAGACGGGGAGACAAACTGTGAAGCAGAGCGGGTAAAGGGGCGCCACCTAGCGGTGGTCATGGGCCCCGGGGAGCGCCATTGCAGAGACTGGGAGAGCGTTAGATTTCATGTTTGGGACGGGTAGCATTTCCAAAACGGGAAAGCATAATAAAAATACAGGTAAGTATTTTAGGCTAAGTAAAAACTATTTTTAGGGGTAAAACCCCGTTTTTACGAAATTCGGCTGTTTTGTCAATTTTTGACCCATTTGGATATTCCAATACACCATTTTATCGTCTCGAGACCTTACCGTTGTTGGAAGAGCCAGATCAATAGGATATTAAGTAATAAAGTTGAAAGAATTTTTTTTGGCTTTCACAAAATTTTGGAATATGAAAATTGTAATGCAGAATTTTTTTAATCTCGGTTGTCAATTACATTTCCCCGGAAACAGTCGCCCGCTAGTGCAACCTGCCGATATTTATGGTGTATGTATTATTTCCTAACTCTTGAGTTCTCTGCAGTAAATTAATTTATTTTGTTCCCATTTAATAACACATATTCCTGTTTATTTTAAACCTGCGCTGAAGGCTACAATATGACTAAGCCATTAGTTTTCCGAGCTCCATCCTGATCCATTCAGCTGTACGTCGTTTGTAATCCTGGCCTAGTTTTGAAACGTAACTTTTAAGTTGGATTAGAAAACTACTGAATTAAAGGACAATAATGTTGGAGAGAAGAAATGAACCTTCTGGGTTACAGACTGAAAATAACATCCATGTTATTTTCCCAATCCCAAGTTACTGTTAAAGTACTTAGTTTGGATAATTTAGGTTAGGACGCAGTAGTTGCCAAGTCACTGGTCTACCACTAATTGTTAAAAGCACTACTGTGATAAAAAAAAATTATGTACTTATGTGATGGACAACTTATTACATTACATGCTTTTAGTTAATTTTGTAGCAGAAAAACAAAGATTGCAGAGGTGGGCTTTAGCTCCGTTATTTCATGATTTTGACCTTAAAGCAATTTAGGGGGGTGGACTTTAGCCCCAACTGGGCGTTTAATACACGATTTACGTGTATTTGTTAATTACTATGAGCAATTTTCATTTTCTTCCATGCTCTGTAAAAGTGAATGACGTCTGGATTTTGTAGTAATGCGGAAGCAGCAAAACAAAATCGTGCCAATATCACAAATACATTTGGCTCTTTACGGTGGGGCAACGAATTAAGATTTTTAAGGGAAATTCTTAAAGAATGGAAAACAGTGGGACATGAACCGTGTCAGATTTCGAAGTGTTAAAGATGTGTCGTCAAAACAACACTAAGATTATTGCCGGACGTTGAGTGTCCTAGACGTGAATTTTGATGTAGTTTAGTGTTACTTTGACGAATTGACAATTTCACAGTATGCATTTCAGCGTTGTTTTTCCGAGTAACGATGTGTTTATCTGTGAACAGTGCAAGAAGCTAATGAGAAATTTTATTTTGCAGTTGGAACTGAGTGATAACAGGATTCCAGGTGGCCTGAATTTGTTACATGGAAGCCCAAAACTTACACACCTGAATCTTAGTGGAAATAAAATTAAAGACTTAGAAACGTTAGAACCACTGGTGCGTAAGACATGTTGCTGTGGATTATTTTGTTATGGCTTATTTGACTTCATTGGCCCTTTGAACTGTGTTTGTATTTGATTTTCATTGTAGAAAGAGTTCAAAAATGTGAAAAACTTGGATTTATTCAACTGTGAAGTGACTGGCATTGAAAATTATAGAGAAAAAGTATTTAACCTCATTCCAAGTTTAAAATACCTCGACGGCTATGATAGGGACGACAAAGAAGCAGAGGATTCGGAAGCTGACGAAGAAGATGGTAGGCTGTACATTAATTTGCTTTTCAAATTACTGTATAACCAAAAGAAATATTAACCTGCTTGGGTGTTACCTTGTTTCAGGTAATGAAGATGATGAGAATGATGTTGATGGTGAAGATGATACAGAAGGTAAGGTACCCTATTCGTTGCTTTAAAAGAAACTATCGTAGCTGTAACGTAAGATTTAAGTTTAAAATTCTGCCTTCAGCATTTTGTAGTGACTATCATGGTCCACGAAAGGCAAGAAGCAAGCCTACTACAGGGTTCAGACCAAACTTGGACAAACAGAAAATCTCGGGAATAATGAAAATAGTCAGAATCTCGGGGGAACAAGAAATTTTTTTGAAAATCGGTAAAAAGACAGGGAAATGTGCAGAAATGCCTTTGTGTCTGATCTGTACCGCAAGTTCCCTTGAATTAGCAGATCAGAAACAAAATCCTAGGCTAGTAGCAAAGATTTTAATGTTCCATGTATTTTAGATATTACTATACATTGATAAATCAAATCTAGGCTGGTACCAATACAAGTGATGAAGGTCGGTTTAGTCCCGTCTGGACTAGTGTCTAGTCGGCTATTTTCTGGCGTGTTGGATTATTTTCGTAGAAATATTAATAAAACCCCTAACTAATCATCGTTAAATCGCGTAGATATTGTCATTGGATTCACCTGGAAATTTCAGGGAAATTGAGAATTAAAAATTTGTCTGAACCCTGTACTAAGTAATAAACTTTGAAGTAATTGTTGGACACACTGCATTTGAAAAGCAACAATTTCATAATGAATGTAAATTTGAAAAGTGAATTTGGAGCAAGAAGGGCTGAAGTTTGCTTAAACCTGTCTAGTTAAATTTAGTTTAAATTAATGAGTCGGATTAATGTTTTAAAAGAAGGCCTTCAAGTTAGAACCCTTTGGAAGTCACAAGCGGAAGAAGGCGGCTTCCTTAGGTAGTTGCTGGGCCATAGCAAGTCTCGAGTGTTTTGACAGCATGTAGGTTGCTAGGAAATCCATGCGAGCTTCAATGGGACTACCAATAGGGATAGTCGGGAGTTCCTAAAACAACTGAGGGGTTTCTGATAGCGAGATACTGTAATTAATTTTTCTTTTCATTTGTATAATGACCGTAGCAGGGGTCAAATTTCCAAATTTGTACCCAAAATCTATAACTTGGGTGCAAAACCAAAAGCAACACATGGTCTCCTCTTTTATAGCCATTAAAAATTGTAACGTACAGCATCTCAGTAATTTGTAAGGCTGTCCAATAACCCACTATTTATTGAAGTTAAGCCGTTTTGTGTGCGGTATCGGCAAAAATTATGAACTCCCGATCCGATACCGTAGAATCTGTCCTGACCCCAGCATCGGTATCTGTTCTGTTTAATTGCGGCCATCAATCGCAACATTCCGCATGAACGAACGGTTTTCCACGGCGAGTTAAAAAAAAAAGTTGTATCAAGGAGAAAAAGAAAAAAGCTAAATTATGGTTTCAGGTCTATCACTTTTACTGCTGAAAATGTGTAGTTGCTTGCTCACAATTTGTATGCATTTCACCAACCAAGAATTCACATAAAAGTTTAAATTTGTGCCTACGCCTGCTATTTTCAATACCTGATTGTTGAAAAAAGCCAAAAATAACACAAAATCCGTTAAAATCCGCAAGTATTTGAAATTTCTGCGACGATTTTTAAAATGGCTCCACACGTGTTAAAGGTTGGCATGAACACCAAGAAATTTGAAGCTAGAACAATTACTGTTAATTCCGCAATTTTTTGAAAATCGCGTAATAATGGAAAATCATTGTCCCCGATTTTGCTTAAAACTGACTTAACTTCGCTATTCAACTGAAAAACCTAGCCATAGTTTAACCAAATGGAGGTTTAACTTCTTTGTAAGGAATGGTGTCACCGAAAATGTGATTCCAAGCTGTTTGAAATGCTGCAAACCACAAATCTGTAGCTAGTGCAGTTCAAAAGTTACGGGGGAAAAAAATCAGTTTAATGTGCAATTTTGCACTCTAAGAGCTGTATCAGGTGTGCAAAGTGTGATTTTTGAGTGCAATTTGCCCCAAGCACGATATGCATCCGAATATTTCGATTCCTGACTTAAGCAGTATGTATTTTAGCATTCCCGTAATTAACACTAGTAAATAGCACTTAGCTGAATACAAATATCTAGACATACTGTCTGTTGATAGTGGTTCGCTTGATTCGACACATTTTTAAATAAATTTGTGACAGTAACTCAAAAGTAAGAGTTAAGCTAATATTGTTTCACTTCAATCAATTCAATGCTGTTGACGATCTGTTTAGATTTACAAGCGTATTTTGTGTGTTCAGATGACGATGATGATGACATAGATGTAGAGGATGAAGATGAGGACGAGGAAAATGAAAATGAAGTAGATGAGGATGAAGATGAGGAAGGCGAGGAGGTTGGTCTTGCACATCTATACAAGTCAGATCTGGAAGTTAGTAATGGTTTCCTTCAGAATACAGTTCTTGCATTGAATCCGGCCTCGGATAAAACAGGAAATTTTACAGATTTGATCTGTAATAAGTTTACTTTGTGGGGATAAGTGGTATGAGTAACTATAGTTGAAATTCTCGCCCAACTTCTTTTCAATTACTGCATATGCCTTCAACCTCCAGTTTAATAGTCATTCCTGAATCGGGTGTTCTAAGTATTTTGTTTACTGCCTGCAATAATCCTTCAGTTCAACTGCAGCATGACAGTGAAAGGGTGATAACAGCTGTACAATCAATGCGCTATAACAATAGCCACAGGACCTAAAATCTTTCTTACTATTTGGGGTGTGCGAGTAGGATAATTTGAAGTCGAGCCGAGTTTGCAACAGAAGAATCGAGTTCGAGTATTTGGTCAACACACTTATTTTGCAAGAGTCTTTTATTTGTTATTGTAATAACTAAGATGCTGCTTAATGGACTGTGCGAGTTAAGTCTACAACTAGTTTTCCAGTTTTTAGGATACATCTTTAAAATGGTTTTTGAGCTAGAGGCTCTTAATGTGCATCACCGGAAAGCTCTCGTCGAGACGGTGAATTTGGTATATTAGAACGTCAAAATCTGTCAAAAATTGGCGAAGTTATCGCATTTTCACCGGATTTGAGTTTGGTTGGGTTATATCGAGTTGAGCTTGAACAGATAGGAAACTCGACTCAACTTTCAAGGCTCTCACACCCCTACTTACTCTGCAACATACTTTTTATCTAAAGGCTAAACTAGCACTGACCTCTCGCGTATGTCACAGGGATGAGATTCTTCCTCTTTTAGGCGGATTTCCTCTTTTTTGAGCCTTGCAAATCACCTAAAAATACACTAAAACACCCAAAAAACCTACAAATTAACCTATTTTCTTGCCTTTTCCTCTTTTTTCACTCTGAGTGACTCTCATCCCTGATGTCATGTGTTGCCTGCTTTAATAATACAACTTAACGGAGGATTGTTAAAACATTTTGCAGTAAATATTCCAATAACCAATCTAAGGCGTCTCCTAACTTTTTGCATAGTAATTGGCATTTTAATGCGTTTATTTCTTTTTCCGACGCCCACATTCCGATCATTGGTCACCCTGGTAACCACATTGTCAGGTTACAGAAAATTGTCCATAAGGAATTAGTGTGGCAGTGCGCAAAACAAATTTGGTGAGAATTTTAGCTGCCGTTATTTGTGTAAAATATTGGGCATAATCAGAAAGATTTACAAGAATTTGTGCGACATTTGGCTGTGTAATTTGTTGTCTCTGTATTTGTCTAATCAACTGTGGATGGTTGAAGGCAGGACTGTAAGAAAGAGTAACTCCCAAATCTGGCGTCGTTAGATTCACGATAAAACATATTAGTAACGTAATAAAAGTTCACCCATTATTAAACAAGTAAATCTTGGGAATAGTTTCAAATTGTGCATATAAAGAAGCTGCAAACCAAACGTGCTGAACAAGTATAATTTTTTTCCTGAACAGTTGTGCAGTAAAATTGCACTCTGTAGTTCTTGCTTTTTTCAAGTACTTGTAAGGTAAAACGGTACTTAGAAGTAAACGGTACTGTGGTACAATGCATGATGCTGGCACGGTTTGAAGAATTTCCAAGAACTTTTACTTAGGGTTACATTTTTATGTTAAAATCTAATTTGCATAATTAATGCTTTAAGGAATGAAGTGTACTAAACGGGGCTAGGTTGAATGCAACAACTTACTACGTAGTGAACGAAACAAAAGTGCATGAATCTCGTACAGCAGTGTGAATAAGCCGACATTGTGATGGCTTATATATTCTGTAACGTTTATTAGATTTAGTCCACATTAGTTGGTTTAACCTGACTGGAACATCTAGCAGTGGTGTAATTAGTCTTTATTTCCAAGTACTCCTTGTTCATCTATATTTTTTGTATGTGATGATTTTCAGGACGACAGTGATGACTTTGAAGGTGCAGAAGGAGAGGAGGATGATGAAGATGAAGACGACGAAGATGAAGAAGGTACGCCCGGAGCGCCAGGTGCTGCAGCGGCTACTGGAGATGGAGGTAAGAATGTGGTCAATTACGTTTTAGTTTTTCTTTTGCTGTTACTGCCATATTAAATGAACATGTTTTGCCATTTACCAAAATTGTTCCTTGATCGTCAAAAATCAAGGTACGAATTTTTGGTGGGTCTTTATCGTTTTAAAAGATTTCCCACCTTCCTCAAGCACTTCGAGCGTTTAACGCCTTTTGATTTGGAGAAACGTAAAGTTGGTTTGAATTTTCCGCATGTGTTTGTGCTTCCGGTTGGGGAGGAGGGATAATATGCAGCGAGCAGTGGCTCCATCTGTGGAGCTTGGGAAGAGATAGGAGGGAGGAGCGTTTTCCACTTACAATTCAATTGTCAATTCTGGTGTAATAATCAGATTGACATCGCAATATGAGGCTTTTTGGTTGTTCATGAGATTTTTTGGCATTCTGTAAGTAATGGATGGAGATGCATTCCAACGCTCGAAGATGTGGCTCAGACTGCGTGTCAGATTTCAGAAGCATTGTGGTGCTCTTCCAAGAAATTTCGTGAATTCTGGAGCAGCAACTGCACTTCGTTTGGCTTTCAGTTTCTCCACAGCTTTCATGTGTTCTCGAACTCGGGTGCTAATTCGACGTTTGGTTTCGCCCACATAGATGGCATTGCAGTTCGAGCATGGGTAGCGTACAACTTTGCCTTGTTCTGCGGGAGGCTGCAGAGAATCTCGGGTCTTCTGAGGGGGGGAGGAGGAGGAGCCATTGCGGTGTCCGTGGTTAGGCGTAGTGCCCGGCCCCAGTGGCAGAATCGTCACAAACAAAAACCCCTTCTCTGCAGACAAATTAAAACTTCTTCTAACACGGCTTATTACAATTACAAAATAAAAGCTTGTTAACCCTTCGCATGCCAGCCAGAAAGAGCTTCTTCATGCTCAAACCAGCCAGTTTTTGCTGTGCAACAAACATGCAAGCGTTCACTAAAATTATTGTAGTTTCCTTCAGAAACAAGATAAAAGCTTCAAATTTTTTGCACACTTTGTAAAAATGCCTTCAACCTCCACCACATTAAAAAAAAATTTAAAAAACCAATCCAAACAAATCTGTTAAAGTGCAGAGTTTTTACTATAAAAGTTAGTTTTGACCAACTTCATATGCAGTGATCTATATTTTTTTTTGCCATAAATATAATTAGTCATGTCTTATGTACATTCTCACCAAAAATCACAGAAAAATAACAATTAGGTCTAGAAATAATTGAAATGTGTCCGACCTTCACTGGCGATCAGTTTCATCCAGGTTGGCTCGTCTGCAATGCTTGGCTTCACTGCTGTGCAGTGTGAACACTTACCTTTGATGCACACAGGTTTTGGACAGACTGAAATCTTTGACATTTACATCTACTCTTTGTTTGTTTACCCTAACAATGTATTTGTGTTGTGGAATAAAACTGGGCCTAAGGAAAATGCGTTCTCACATTTTAGTTAGGCCTGCTGTTATTGTGCATCATTTTTTTGTAATTTTGTGATGTGGATTAGGACTAGGTCTAAAAAAAATGCTTCTCAAATTTTATTTAGGCCAAGTGTTCATTTGCTTACCATGACAATTATAATAGACAATAAAATAAGAAAAATGTTCAGGCTTACTGTTTTGCAACATTTGTTCATCTCAGAAATTTTTTTTTTGCGGCGTGTGATAAGACGTAAAGCAAAAAGCCAGCATACAAAAATTACCAGTTCAAGTTGGCCAATAGAAAAAAACCAACTACTGATTCCAGCACCCACCACCACACAATTGATTGGGCCTCAATAATATTTAGTATTTTCTTTATGTATTGGTATTGTCCATAACAAAATTGGTTACCTTTGCATGCTGGCTTTTTGCTTTACACCTTACTGCTCGTCGCATAACAAAAAAATATAAAGTTGCTCAATTGGGTACCTTATTAGGGTACCTTATTAGGCCTATAAAAGTTTTCAAGAATGGGTGAAGCACTTTTTTTCAATTGGGCCTACAGGCAGTTGAAATAATAAATAAAAAAATTACTGAAGATTTAGTGTTACATGCCCAACTGTATTTACCAATCCACCCCCTCCCACAGAATGGCTGACCTCAATTGTATTTAGTATTTTTTTTTTAATCTAATGGTTTTTTTTCTGCGATTACTAGAAATTGGTTATTTGTTTATGTTAGCTTATTGCTTAAGGCCCTATTGCACGTCACATAACAAAAATAAGGGTATACTCACTAGGTTACGTAATTATGCCTACAAAATTGTTCAAGAATGGATGAAGGTGTCTCTTTACTTTCAGTCTCAGTGGGAGTTGAATAATAAATAAAAATGACCCATCCCAACTAAAAATAAACCGATTGTAGTGAGTCTATTTATTTTCTCTTGCGATTACAGCGATCAAGATGGCTACTAATTTTCTAACACATGTGAATAATTACTCCTAAGAATACAAGCCAGACACCCAAATGATTACTTGGCCGTGGTTCCACGATACGTATGCAACCGTAAAACCAGTGGTCGCTTGCATTTCTAGCTTTTTTGTCCCATCCCCTCCTCACCCCCATACGTGTTTTGATCAACTGCGTTGGATGGCATGGTGGCGCACACCTCTCAATTAAAGACGAGCCCACTACAATTCTTCAATTGGTTTCATTTTAAGCTTCAAGTTTAATTGGAACACTAGTGAAGTGAATCAACATTAAAAATATTCAGCACCGTTTGGCAGTTTTACGATACGGGAACCCTCCAAACCGTTTAGTCTCGGCATTTTTGAACATTTCATTTATCAAGATTGCAACGCTGCCACATCGCACGACTGATAAGGATGAAATACCTAGATAGCAGTCATTGCCCAATAGTAGTTTTATGAATTTCTCTCCCCCCCCCCCCCCACACACACACACACACACAACAAAAAAGTCATACAGTAGAAGTTGTTTTAAATATTTTTCCTTCCCCTCCAAAAAAAATTCTAAGCATTAAAGTCATGAACGATTGTCCAAACAAGTAACCCAAGTCTACGCTAATTTCGCATGCCGACATGACTATACAAGCTTGTTATCAGGTTCGTACAAATGGGATCAGTGGAGCCGCGTGCCTACGTCCGTGATCTGTGCAATAATTTGAGCAAGTTGCCAGTTATTGGTCGGTTGGTGGTGACATCAGCCGCTGACGAAGGCTACATAGTTCCCAGTAATTGGTTGTGGATGGATGACATCAGTCGGCTGAAGAAAAAATAACGAACGCTGCGAAAAAAATTTTTGGTTTCTAGTGGAGGATTTCCCCAACGGATTCGATCCGTTTACGAACTTAGACCTAGAAATGTGCCATAGAATTTGTGTGCAAAATTTGACAGAAATCGGATAATTCGTTAAAAGTTATAGCGCGAACACACAGACCTCCAGACAGACCGACCGTTCGTGTAAGAGTCTAATCGACTCTAATAAAGAGGCCTTCATCCATTCTTAATTTGGTAACCCAGTGAGCAACTTTTTTTTTTAAGGCATGCGATAAGGAATAAATCAAAAAGTCAGTACACAAAAATAACGAATTACAAGTTACAGAAGAAAAAAATACTGAAGGTTTAGTGCATGCCTACTTCTGCATGTACAGTTCCGTTAGAAAGTAAATTTACAAAACCAGAATTGTTATAGTGAGACGAGCGTCAACAAAGGCATGCACGTGCCTTGGTGTCTGCTGATGCACGATATTTGCTCTGGTTCAACAATACCTTTTTTTTTCCCCCACTATAACGACATTACGTTTGTAAATTTAATTTCTGCTGGAACTGTACCAATCCAGCCCCTCCCACAGAATGGCTGGCCTCAATTCTATGTAGTATTGCTTTTTAGTGTTTTTTTTCTTTACTAGCCTTTTCAACTTCCCCGGTAATAGTTCTTCACCAATTCTAAAATATCTCCTAGGCCCAATTTTTCTTCTTCTAAAATACCAACTGAACTGAAATAAATAAAAAAAAAAATCTAGACCCAGTATTGCATAGTAATGACAAAATTGATGTAGGCCTATTTTTTTTCTTTCAGATCCCTCTCTTGACAGCAAATAAACATGAACTCTTGTCAATTATGTAGGCCTAAAGCCTACATAATTGACAAAGAGTTCGTGTTTTTATTTTCTGTTGGAGGGGATTTGGAAAAAACCATCAATTTTGCCATTCCTACACATGCTCTGGTCAGCGAACTAAGCTTTGAGGAAAAACTAGTGACCAGATCTTTTTATACAGTGTATTTTTATCTAATTTTTAAAATTGGTAGGCCTAGAGTAAATCAAATTTCTTTGAATAATGCGTTAGCTTACTACATACATCAGAACATGGCTCACTGCTAAGAATGAAGAAAATAAATGATGAATAGGCCTACAAAGCAAGCTTATTGGACCCCAAAAAAAGTACAGAATAAAACACTAACTGCAAACTAAAAAAAAATGTATATAATAATAATAAATATATATGTATTATTATTTTTTATATATATACAGAAAAGTCGCACAAAATGTGTCTAACCTACCCAATGGTATGATAGAATAACTCGAAGCTCTCGACCAAAGTATTGGGTAGGAATGACGACAAAATACCTGAATCCACCTGCCTTGTACTTTCATCGCATAAGTACACTTTACCTTTCCCAACCAAGCTTCTCGCACTATAGTGGCCCAGTTGGTTATTCATCATATTGACGGCAGGGGTGTGCGATAACAGGTTTTTCAATTAGATACCGATACTTTATTCATCTGAGTATCGGTATCGCGATACTTTCTCTATACTGATACTATTCTCTTTACCGATACTTTTTTAAAGAAAGCAGTAGGAATAGAGAAAGTCAAATGACTTCATCTGTAGCGTCCTTTATTCCTTCATTACAATTACCGTTCAGTCAAAAAAAAATATTTTAGATGACAACGTTAAGCTGAACTTCTTTGTTACGTTAAAAAATTAACCTAAAAAGTTTGCATAAAGGCCTATTAGTATTAATGAAATATTCTTAATTGAATATTCTTAAGTGTAGTACAGACAACTGTTCAGCATAGAAATTTCAAAATAAACTCTGACTAGGCTACATGGAATTTACTTTCAATTTTATGTATTTGATGTTACAATAAAGCAATACAGAACAATTATATATATTATATGTAATTAAGGAAAAAATAATCAAATGTGTTTGTTTTTTTGCTTTCGTGCTTGTTTAATTTGATGGGCTTTCTGGTTTTCTTCACCAAGTGTATTTTTTTTTAAGTATACATTATACAGTATACATTTTTTGCATGAAAATATATTTGTAATTTAATAACACAAACGTATCCAGTTTAATAAAAAAAAATCAATTTAGGTTTAAAACAAGATTGTTGCATAGTATTGTTGCTGCCAGGATGTGTGCCTAATGCTTAGTGGCCTGAAGATTTTTGCTTTCCGGAATTAAAAAAAAATGTATGAATATAAATAAAATATTTAAATTTATAACTTATTAACACAAAATATTCAGTTTAATTAAATAAAATTTTAAGTTTAAAACAAATTAGTTACTTTTATTTTTACGGAAAATACCCATCATGCATTGCACTCTTCAATTTCAAGATGGCTGCTTATGTTTCAAGTTGCAGTAAAACGATGGTGAACAACAAAGACCAGCAGCATTGTAATAATAAAGTCTTAGCTTCTATAAACAGTCAGCAATCAACTGTAAGGTATTCTTTTCCAGTAATCACCGTTCTTCTTGGGATTTTATGATTTATTTGGTGTGGATTGCACTCGAGAGTCAATAGGTGGGTGGCTCATTAAAAAAACGTGTGAAACTGCTACTACTAATCGTTAGGCCTATCGGTGACAAATCTACAATGATGTACAATGATCTAAACACTTGAAATTAATATTCTGTGCCAAAACCTCTTCGGTATTATAATACTGAAATTTTTTTTAAACCAACGATACTTTTTCGATACCTTCGATATACCAAAAATCGATAACAAGACCGTTTCGGAAAAAGATCGAAATTCGATAGTATCGCACACCCCTGATTGACTGTAATGGCGACCGAAGTACACGTTGTAATCCCGAAGTACACGTTGTAATCCCGGTAAGTGTGGTAAATCGTGACGCACGGTTCCATGTGTAGAGCAGTGTTGTACGGGACACACTCAGTACTGATTTCACTTTGTCGGTCTCCTTTAGTTTTCCTTTTTCTGGTGGATACATGGCAAACGGCACAGTGTCGTTGTGGATATTTTTTCAACCCTGTTTTGGGTATTGTCGTGCAGAAATGTCTTTCTATAAGTCGTGAGATTCTCTCGGCATCATTGGCACGGCGAGTGACTATCTTCGGAATTATACCGGGTTGCAGTTGCAGCTGAGAAACTTAGCAATGTTCTGTGGTCCAGTTGAGCTGGTTTAGGTACATGCTTCTTGTACAAAATGTAGGCATTTGTCAATGCTGCATTTAACCCTTTTAGGCCTACGCCATTTTTTCAATTCTAGTGCGAAAAGCGTATGGCTGCAACATGGCTGCCATGAACAAGTTGCATGCCTCACGAAAATTAATTGTAATAAAAAAACTACGCGGTCTAGGAGTATAAAAATTCGCAGACGTAATAATTATATTGTAAATTATTGACCAGAAATGTAATTGGGACCATCGTCCTAAGTTTTCACTATTTAAAAAAACACGCGTGTTATTACTTCCGAAATCATTATTTTATGTTTTATTACCGCAAAAATAGTTTAAAGTTGCTTTATTTCTTCGATATTCACGATCGATTACAGCTCACTACCAAATCGTTGCCGGACACCATAATGACCGGCTGCCCGCAATGCGACGCGCTGCTGCTGGCGCCAATGGCTGCGACCTTGACTCGCTTCGCGTGACGTCACTCGCGAACGGACGAAGAGTCACGTGCCGCGAACGAGCCAATCAGCGTTTGAACAACGGTCGTTGAAACAGGACATTTCATTGGAAGAATACAGGCAGTGATGTTGGAGTTGATGACGTCATTTTTCGTGGGCCAGAAAATTGGGAATTCCCTCTCTCGAACGCGACCAAGGTGGTGGCTGTACGTTGCGTCGTTCCGGAGACACGATAGTTTGAACCAAGGGCTATTTTCAGCAAATAAACGCAATTTCACGTCCATTTTGGCGACGATGCCAACAATAACATTGACTTAAGGTAATAAACAGATGATATTAAATTAACCTAAATAAACCGAAAATATACGTTCCAAATTACGTAATTCAATCAGAGTTACGCCTCCGATGTACGCAATAGGAAATTATTTTTTTTAACAGGGCGTAGAACTCTGCTGAAGCGGGCTAACGATACCTCGTCATGTTGGCTTTTTCGCAGTGGAATTGCTATGACGATATATCGTAACTTAGGCCTAAAAGGGTTAACAAATGAACGAAGAGTTTTTTGTACCACTTCATGGTCTTCCTCTTGAATGAATTATATTGCACAAGTTGGTCGTGGACGTCTACTCCTCCCATGTTTGTTGTATTGGATGATGTCTGGCTTCATTATCGGCTTTCCACTTTCTGTCATCAGTCTTGGGTCACTTTTCATTGAAAGGGTGAGGGCGTCTCGTTTGTCCTTTCCATTTCAAACAAGAGAATGATTTTTTCACCATAAATTCTACCTCACCATTACGTAGTTTGGCTTGTGTCACTTCTTTTGGCAGTCCTACTCGGTTGCTCATCGCTGTTCCCATAATCATGGTTTTTTCTACAGCTAATTTTTTGTACAGAGGTACGGAAGAATAACACCGATCAACATACACAGTAGCCAAGCCCTAACAATGTAGGGGGTCCCTGAAGCAATCTCTTAACAATACCAAAAGTAGCACCTGAGCTACACCTGTACACCTGAGCTACTCTGCAGATGCTGTATACACTTTCAAAGTTCCAACAATAAGCTGTGCTTGATTCACAAACCTGGTACAATTTGATACACAATTTTGTTGGGTTTTGTGGCATGTATTGTCGAAAATACACACGTCCTTTCGATGCAGCCACTGCGTCATCGATGCTGATGTTTTCTGACGGAATGTATGTCTCCCGAAATCGTATAGTAACAGGTGTCAAGTTTTGATGCATGCAAAATCTGAAGGGGCAGCATCAGCGTTCAACACTTCCTCGTAACGATTTGTTTCGTCACAGATTTGATGCAATCTACATCGTTGAAAAACAAATTCACAAACCACAATGGTGATAAATCTTGTGGCAAATCATGTTTTAGTCCAGGATCACCGTTGAAAGGCGGAAGAACTGGTTGAAAAGGCATGTTTTGGTCGAGCGATCGCCATGCTTTATCGCACACAATGTTGGCCACATTTACCTGGGTTTCAAGTTCATCTTCTGAATCATTGTCACTGTCTGATCCCGAAAAGCAGTTGTCACTATCTTCATAAAACGTATACTTTTCGAATACATACGAATTTTGTGGTCCTGGATCGTTTGTTGATGTAGATAGCGTTGGATTTTTGTCCATTGCGATCGGATCGCGAAGCGAGTTGGCGGTGGGCAGCAAGGATGGCCTTGAGGTGAATTTAGCGGCCTTCAAAATAATTAACTTCTATTGGTTAAAAGAATGTCACCTGATCAAAACTTTAATGAAATCTTAGTAAACGGTCCCCCCTTTCCCCATTCAGCTTCATGTTTACTTGCACGCTCCACAGATCGCGCTCTACAAGCATTGCAAAGTGACACACTTCATTCACGTAAATTCTTCGGGTCCGGCGCACAAGGGGTTAAACGTTATATTTAAGTTTGGACGGTTGTTTGGCTATAGTTGGCGAATTTGCCTGTTTAACGACTAACTTTTGAGTAAAATTTCCTTTGCCATGTTATGTCATTACAACTTTTAGACCCAGCCTGTTTCGTGGTCGAGATCAGGCTGCTTCTCACTCTATCGTGCATGCGATGTACAGTACTCCTGCCCATCTATCTGTCGGATGCCTGCTGCCACCATGTGACAACTGGGGCTTGGACAAAGTTGTGTGTTTGTAGTACAGTGAGAATTACTGTTTAAATGCTTTTTAAACATTTAAAAACAAATCTGAAACGTTTTGGATCTTTTTAAAACTCGGCAGCCAAATCGAGCAATGATAGCAAAGGGCCCAATGTAATGATGGTACTTTAGAGGACCTACTGATACGAGAGAGCTTTTGAGTATTAAATGTATTAAATGAACAAGAAAATATGTGCAAAAATATGTATGGTGTTACATATGCGAAAAAATTTTAAATCGGTAATTGATGCCATGGTTGTACAGTATACTAAATGAATAAAACGCATTCCAAAGGCATCAAAATCAATACAACGCAACACCGGAAGCCAAAATGCCAGAAAAAAGTTGTAAAATAATTACAATGTACTTTTACTTTAAGTAGGTTTAGTATTTTTTTAAAGTAGGCCTAGGACTGAGGCCTAAAACGTCAAAAACAACTCCAGTACACTTGAGAGTTCAGTGAGGCAAGTTCTTGCAGATAATTTGTAGGTACTAAATTATGCGTCGCAGACACTTGAAGAAAATTCTGCCACCGGGTACCCGGCAAGTCGGTGGGATCACAGGACCCACGTTCTTGCTCTGGGACCTAGTTTTGTATTGGTGGTTGACCCGCGTAGCTCCAGAAAAAGCTTCGTTGATCCTGGTAGTTTTCCCAAGGAAAGGGGGTAGCAGCAGGAGGGTGCGATGGCTCAGACTCTGGAGGTAGTGGAGGCAGAACGCATTTCCACGTCTGATTTTGATGTTTGAATACAGTGAAACCTCTTTATAACAATATGCAAGGGTCTTTGGAAAAATAATGTGACATCGTTTACTTTGAAAATTCGAGTCCATGTTTATGTTTTGTACGTTTAGATTTCAAAGTAAAGAATTTTTTACCGTTCCAATATCCTTGCAAATTTTCAACAGTCAAGTTTTTCTGGAGTTGGAGGGGCTCAGAACGACTGTCTTCATCAGGCTACCACATCGCCGCTTACTTCGTCGTAATCGTTAGTCTGCTTTCCCAGACGAACGATCATGACGAAGTAAGCGGTGATGTGGTAGCCTAATGAAGACAGTCGTTCTGATCCCCTCCAACTCCAGAAAAACCTGCCTGTCGAAAATTTGCAAGGATATTGGAACGGTAAATATCCTTTACTTTGAAACCCAAGTTCCTTGCTCTAACCGTTCAGAAGTTATTAGAGAAATGTAAAAGTGTATATTTCTTTGTGTTCAGTTTCCACAAATGTGTACAAAGTCTTTGTGAACTCGGGAGTCATGAGAATTCTTCGAGTTATGTTAATATTTACCGCTCATAATTCACACTGAAGACAGTCAATGTCTTTAACAAATTTTCGGACGCTGACTGCTATTTTTCAGGCACTTCATGAACTTTTTCTCTGGTCCCTCTGTTCTCCTGCATCGTCGTCTTTCTAATTTGTAACCTCTAATCTTCACCTTAATGGTTCAATATCCATGTACAATGTTGTGTGGTTTGTTACGAGACTGGCATTGCAGTTTGTGTTAAACGTAGATTCATTAAACCACCAAGACTGGCTGTTGTTCACATCGCGTAATATATGAAATGTACAACGGTTAAACCCTATTGTGACAAACCTGCTATAAGAACGTTATTTTTTAGCCACTTCAGGCAACAGTGCATGCAAAAGTGACTTAAAACCTGATGTAACATTCTGTTTCCAAAAGCTTTTGTACTAGTGTTTTCAAAACATTTCACTGCATAGATCATCAGATAAAACTGCAGAAATACCTTCTCTGAAGGCTAAATCTTACTCAAAGAACACCGCTGCAGTTCATACTGTGAAAAATTCGATCAGTTATAAAATAACACAACTAAGTTTGCTAAAATTCACAACACTGACTCAACTTAGTCCAGCAAATTTTCGATACCGCCCAGATTGATTCTTCAGGCTTCGAGGATTTTTCAGCTTTCTACATTAACTACATCATTCTTTACTTCGTTGTTTACTGTGTCATCTGCTTTGCACGCTTTTGCATTCGAATTCGTTCCCGACCACAGCCTCCCGTATTTATTGGGCTGCATGCGCTGTGCACTCGTGAGTCCCCATTGAAGGTTCAACTGCTCGCTGGGTTCTCTTCCTACCAGGTGTGTAACTGTAGGGAAAGCTGAAGCTATTTTAAGAATGTTGAAGGGCTCAAAAAAAGAATTACAGGAAAGAAGGAAGTGGACAAAGTGGAAGGAAAGCGTGAGACCCTGAAATCGCAGGACGAAGAGAAAATGGGGGCCGTTCAGAATACAAAAGAAGCAGTTGCAGAGACTGCGATGCTGTTTATATTGCAGAGACCAGAGAAGGTGTACGAACCAGGGTGGCCCAACATATGGTCAACGTGAGGAATGAAAAGGATGACAACGGCATCACAGTCTACTGCAAATCTTTTAAGCATGAGGTGGACTGGAAAGGCACGAGCACTCTTCTCAAGTCAAATTCATTGCCTTTAATCACTTGCTATTCAACAACATGAATAGACCGGGGGCTTTTTTTGATGAACATCGTAGGCACAGCTTTCTCTACGAGTTACACACCTGGTAGGAAGAGAATTCGGCGAGCAGTTGAACCATCAATGGGGACTCAAGAGTGCGCAGCGCATGCAGCATGATAAGTGTGAGTCCGTGTTGTGAATTTTAGCGAACTTGGTTGTTATTTTATAACAAATCCAGGGGTCGTAGAGTTCCTACTTTTTCCTTATTTCCTACTTTTTTTTTTCTAATTCCTTATTTTCCTTTTTTCCTGTTTTCAGATGTAGTTCCCTACTTTTTTCAGCCATTTTTAATTTGTTTGTAAATTTAAGTGTAAATCAATAAAATAACGAATAACATTTGAATTCAATACGTAAGGCACCAACTTCATTAGCGTACTTGGTCCCTGACTTGTATTCAACGTAACGAGGCGTTCTGCGCGTGCACGTTGAAAAAGCATCACTTCCGGTTTCTTATCTTGCGTGACTGTTTCGTTTTCACAAGTCTACCGTCAACATCCAAGCATAAATTGTTGGATAAGTGCTTAGCCTACTATTATGTTTCCACCGTTTAAATTTAGTACTAGCTGTTTGTACCGTAAATCGCCTAATAAACGCTCTGGCTTTGCTTAACGCCCACCCCCAAAAAATACCTTAAGGTCAGAAATCGTGTAGTAGCTTTATTAACGCCCCCAAAAGCAGAAAGAGGTGCGACGCGCGACTATGTCGCAGATAATCTGGCACAGTCACAAACAAAAGTGCCGTTTCGTCTATTTTTTACTTTGGACATTCCAATACACCATTTTCATCGTCTCGACGAGACCTTTCCGTTGATGGAAGAGCCAGATCAATAGGATAAAGCACTGAAAAGTTATCAGTAAAAACCAATAAATATGTGGTAGCCATAAGATACAAAACGGATTGGCTGCAGATAATTTTTTCTTAATTGGAGTCTCAGACAGTGGCAGAAAATTCTGCTTCTGGGTTAATGCCCGCCCCCCCCCCCCCCAATTTTTTTTTATTAGTCAATCGTGAAATTGACTAAAAGCGTCAAACATTTAAAGAAATCAACGTATTAGCCCTTTAATTCTTGGTTGTTCTGCGGCAAAATCAACGAACGAAAAGTTTCATAAATTTAACGATATCGGCATTTAATTCAACATGATTCATGGGAGCATTTGTAATCGCGGAAAAGTCGGCTATATTAGGCCTATGCTATCGATCATTGATGTGCGTAATATGGATTCAGTCTAGTGAAAACGCTATACCTTTTTCTCATTTATTCTCAAATTTAGTTTGAGATAGTCCTTCCAATATCTGACATAATTCAAAGTTGAAACTAATTTTTAAAAATCACCAACCTGCAAAACAAACGTGATTCACCACCGGGAAACGCGTGTGTTGACATTTATCACCATGGAGTTGTATATTGTCACCCAAGGCGAAAGTTCCGGCGGAAATGGATGCGCAGGTCTGGACCCGTGGAGCCTCGGTAGTGGACGCGTCCAGACTGTAAGTGCTTAAAAAATCCAGTCCACCGCGTCCGTTACGATGTTACTCGGTTTGGCGTTTGCCGGTCGTGATTCGCGTGTCTGTTTTGAAGGTATGTGATTGTTAAAAATTAGTTTTAACTTTGAATTATGCTAGATATTGGAAGAAGGACGATCTAATAAACTAAATTTGAGAATAAATGAGAAAGGTGTAGCATTTTCACTACACTGAATCCATATTACGCACATCAATGATCGATCGTATAGGCCTAATTTTGCCGACTTTTCTGCGATTACAAATTATCCCGTGAATTGTGGTGATGGTTAAAAATTAATTTTAACTTTGAATTAGGTTAGATATTGGAAGGACGATCTAATACACTAAATTTGTTAATAAGTGAGAATAAATGCAAGATTAAACCCAGATCACGCACGTGACGAATCAACTTTTCCACGATGGATTTAGGCCTAAACATTCACTCCAAAAAATACGTTTAGGTCAGAAATCTTGTAGTAGCCTTATTAGCCCCCTCCACTTTTTATCGAATTTATTTTAGTCGCCCATGGGCGTTTAATAGGCGAATTACGATAATTTCGTTTCTCGGTACAATGAATGAGTATTAAAAACCTTGTGTTCTGTATTACGTCACCATGTGCGTTGGGTTTGCTGAGCCAGCTCCGATGGAATGGTTTCGTCACACATTTGGTTATTTCCAGTTTGTAGAACGTCGACAACGAGAAAATATTCAGAAAGTTAATGAGCTGCAACTGCGTAGTGCAGCAGCTTTTCATGTACTGCTAATACAATTAAAATGTATCACTGCCGTTGGGTACGTTATAGTGGACACTGCCGCTGCCCTTTTTTCTTTAAATCATCGCGGGTCAAAATTTGTTATGTTGATCTTGGGTTCTACAACAAATATTTAATTCGTACTTTCGCGAAATTGTGACCGATTTTAACATTCCAATAGACCATTTAAACCAGTAGCGTGCACAGACCACCGAGACGTCAGGGGTAATGTTTGTAAAAGGGTACGCGGAGGTATTGTTTCTGGACCTTTTTTTTGCTCGTCAGTTTTTTTTACCCTTATTTTAAGCTTGTCACTCGTTTTTACCATTTTATGCCGCTTTCCTGGCCTTCTTTTTGCCCTTTCTCTGGTTGCAGCACCAGCGTATATCGGATCAGAAAACTGAAATACCTTTTTTTACAAAAAGAGTAAAAAGGGTATTTTTTCGAAAAGGGCCCCCCCCCCCCCCCCCCCTTTCTGTGCACGCCACTGATTTTAACCAGCTCGAAACGAGTTTTCTTAAGGCTTAGGCCCTTCACTTCAAGACTATCTCAAGACTAGAGTTTATAGGCTATTTAGCAAAAACTAAAATCAAATGTGAGATGAGGTTGAAAAAAATAGCCTAGTAGCGATATATTCTGTTTTTTTTACATCCTCCAATCCCCCCTTCCAAACGGCTATATTGTTAAAATAGTAGAGGTGGAGTCTTGCTGAAGAGAATGCATATATATTTTACGTCTCGGTGGAGATTATTACGGCATTGCTGGCAGGTTTTGTAGGCATTTTTTTTTTTTGAACAAGTTACAAATCTTTTAAAATGTTCAGAAAAAAGAAGTGTAGGCCTACTAAAAAAGTCTTGTCTCAAATACGACCATGTCAGACTTGTCGTATTTGAGAATTCCCCCTCCTCAAAAAAAAAACTGTATCCATGGCTGTATAGCTTGAAGAGCTACTTTTTTACAGCTGCTGCCATGGGATCAAGTTATTAAAGATAATTTTGTTAAATTGGATTTGGTAGCCAAGATTTAAGAATGTTGTTGAAACTAAGCTTTTATCACATTTACTGTTATTAATCCCTGATATTATGCCGACGGGTTCCTTATCTTTACCTATTTTTTAGTGAAAAATTCCTTATTTCCCACTTTTCTCCCCCTAAAACCCGCTACGACCCCTGCTAATCTTACTGCAACACAGCCAGCCGTACTGCGAAGCAGCGTCGCCTGTCACTGATTATGCCAAAGGTGTTTTGTGTCGTGCCTGATATGAAATTAATCCAGTAGCTCTTTTCAGGGTGGATTGATTTAAATCCGTGATTTAGATATGTTTTTTATTGATATTACAGGGGTCGAATTTCCAAATTTTGAACCAGGTGCGAATTTGCACCCAAAATCTGTTAATGGGGTGCAAAACCAAAATGTAAACCAACGCTGTGGTCTCCTATTTCATAACCATTGAAAATTCGAACATTCAACATCTCAATAATATGTACCGTTTTCCTGCACTTTGCTTAAAATTGACTTGACTTAACTTCACTATTCAACTGAAAAACCTATACACAAAATTTCCCCAAATGTAGAAAAAAATGTTTAACTTCTTTGGAAGGAATGGTGACACAGGAAATCTAATTCCAAGATGTTTAAAATGCCGCATATTGCAAGTCTGCAGCTTGTGCGGTTCAAAAGTTAAGAAAAATGCAACTGGGTGTGCTATTTTGCACTCCAAGGGTTGCTTCTGAAGTGCAATTTGCCCTTGTGCATCCGAATATTTCGGCCTGTGATATTAATCAACTTCGATTTAAATCAATTTTATTAATAACCCAGATTTCATCAATAATTTTTACCCTTCCTTTAAACAGGAATGGAAGTCTTTCCTCGTTTTTGAGATTTGCGAACCTCCTAAAAATTTACATAACTGTCTTTTCTCGTTTTCAACCAAAAGTGACTTTAAGCCCTGTTTAAATATATAAATTCTTTACCCCCTATAAACTTCGTACAGTTTTCTAGTCCGGACCGTTTAACCATGCAGTCGTAACGTTATAGTTTCACTTCACTCATGGCGATAGCCTGTTCTGTAAGTTTGGACGATGGAGAGGTTGTTTTTAGGATTAGGATATGTTCACCCAAAAATATTCAACTGCATGGAAATTATTGAAACCCCCCAAAAAAAGTACTGAACAAAAAAAAAAAAAAAAAAAACGGGATACTGAAACAAAAAAAAAAACAAAAAAACAAGTAGTGTCTTCTGAAGACTGATCAATCATAACCATAAATTTAATTAGTTCTTTAAACCAATTGGCTTATGGACTGCTAAATATTTTAAATCTTTTAATATTTAAAATATTTAGCAGTCCATAAGCCAATTGGTTTAAAGAACTAATTAAATTAGCTAATAAAATTAGCTACTGACCAGTGTTTGAAATCAAAAATCAAAATTTGGCAAAAACTATAAACCACCAAAATATCCACGGAGGACCACAGAAAAACATGGAGATAAACTGTTCATGGTTACAGAATTAGGAAACCAACCAAACCTTTGGTTCACCCACTCAAATGACAAAGTTCAGTTAACCGCACATCCTTATTGTAACCAATTTTGGTATTCCATAACCGCATTTTAGCAAGGATCAACCAAATCCATATTTAAGCCCGATCTGCGGGGAATATGAATTTCGTAAAATTGTACTGAATCCATAACCGGTTCTGCAACTTCTTAAAACCAGATTTAACATAATTAAAACTTGAAAAGCTTAATTTGGTTTGATAGTCTTAGTTAATTTTATGCTAGTATGGCTTTTAATTGGCATTGTAAATAAACATGTCAGAAAATAATGTGCGTTTTCATCGTTGTGCCTGACATTGTTAGGCCTAATCAGTTTGGTGTGTTTTCATTTGGAGCAGAATACATTATTGTTGATTCCTGTCTGTTTATGGATGGCAAAATTTTATTACGTTGCTTGCTCCGAACAGGACAAGTGTTTTCAGTACTGCGTGTACCACGAGCTGCCATCTTGAATGTAGACAGTGTGTTCGATTTTGAGTCCCAGAGCATGCAATTTATCAGCTAAGCTAAAATCTTTGCTGAGGTGCTTAGGCCACTCTCCTCAGGAATGGTACTAAAAAAAAATTTTTTTAATTCGCTATGTGGGTTTTTTTTTTTTTTTTTTTTTTTTTTTTTTTACCAAACAACAAAATCTGTAGCATAGATTTTGTTTTGGAGTACAATATCTGTGTTTTTAAATCTGCGTGTAAAAGTTGCACATTAATAAAGTCAATTCTTCAGGTCTCAAATTTTTAGTTGTGGCATGCTTCTGAAGACTATGATTTGTTTCGAGGTGAACATGTGAATGGAGCAAAGCGCTGATGTGGTCACCTACTCCAGGAAATGTTTGAAAGTTCTGATGCGTTATCGGAATTTTTTTAATATTTTGGACGATGTCGCACAAAAAAAGTTTAATGCACTGAGGGGAAAAAATGATATCCATGGACAACCACAGAAAAACATTGAGATAGACTGTTAACGGTTACAGTATTAGGAAATCTACCAAAACTTTGGTTCGCTCACTCACATGATGTTCAGTTAACCGCACATTTTTTTGTGACCAATTTTGTTATTCCATAAGTATTTTAGCAAGGTTCAACCGAATCCTTTTTTAAGTCTGATCTGCGGGATCTGGTAAAATTGTACTGAATCCGTAACCAGTTCTACGACTTTTTAAAACCAGATTTTAACATAAAAGCTTAATTTGGTTTGATAATCTTGGTTAATTTTATGAGAGTATGCCTTTAATTAGCATTGTAAATAATAAACACGTCAGAAAATAATTTTATGCGGTTTCATCGCTGTGCCTGACATCATTAGGCCTTATTAGTTTGGTGTGTTTTCACTTTTCAGGGGAGTAGTTTGTATATCATGGTCAATATGATACTATGATTTAATAAGGCTGTACCGATACCACGTTTCAGCCTCACCGATTCAGTACCAATACCTGTGGTACCGGCAGGATCGATACCGATATGTGCCCCCTCCCCCGCAAAAAAAACTTGTGCAAAACGAAACAATTCAAAAATAAGAATCTTTATAAACATAGCTAGCCTATTGTTAAGCTTTAGGCGTATCTTCACGATTTACATTTTAACACACTTTTAATATTGGTAAAAAAAAAAAAGACAACATGCAAATTTAAAAAAATATAGAGCACTTAATCATCACTTCTGAATACCGCAAAATATTAGTGCACATATTTCCATGGGTGTGTTCAAGTTAAATGTTAGCGGTATCGAACTCGGATTGGTACAAAATACGCCCCGCCCGCCCCATCAAAAACGCACCCCCCCACGAGTGCCACACCAACAACAATAAGAGTAATACTATTGTTGTTGGTGTGGCGCTTATGTTTTTTTGGCCAGCTTATTTTGTGCCAAGCCCGTGGTATCAGAGGGAGATATCGGGCATATTTTGTCGCCACCGAATCAGTACCGATACCATGGTATCGGTACAGCCTTATGATTTAATACTGGAGCAGAATACATTACAGTAAAACCTCAGTTATCCGAACTGCCCTTGGCCAAGAAAATAGGCAAACTCCTAGTAGGCCTAAAGAAAATATCAATACTTGCTGAACCCAGGCGATTTTGGAATGCTAACAGCCACTGGTTGTTCTTCCACAGTATTTTTTTATCAACTCCGAAATCTTTATTTTTATTACCGTGCAAGTAAAGTTGTTACATGGCCTCAAATATTGCCGATCGTCGATAGCGCTCCCGCAACCTGTCGCGATCCGCCATCGTTGTCTCCTAGCCGGCCATTCACAAAGAACGTGCTTGCGCTAGTTCCAATCAGGCGACCTTGACTTGCTTCATGTTACGTCACCTTATGTCTGGCCCCAATGCCACGTGCCAGAAATGAACCAATCTGAGCTCGCGAGTCGCGATACTACAGAACGCGCCAACGGCTTTTAAAACGGAGCAGTTAATTGGAGGAAGCGGCAGCGACGTTGTGGCAGCAAGAAAGCCAGATTGCAAACGCGACAAGATGGCGGCCGAACGATACTTGTTTAATGAATTAGCCTCCGTTCGCTTGAACCAAGCGCAATTTTCATCGCACAAGATGTAAAAATACTAATTAAGGTATAAATATATATTATGATTAGGCCTACCGCAAGAATTCCTGCCTGTATAGTGCGTTGTTGGACTACATATATTTTTTTTTCAGTTTACATATTTTTAATGTGGATTTTAGAGATTTCCATGAAAACTTAAGGAGTAAAGAAGTGTAAATATGATTATCACAATACCTCTTAAAACAATAAATGTGTTATAACAATGCTATTTTTACTCTAGCAAATAAAATCGGGGCATCGTATTAAGACTAAAAATTCAGAGAATGTTGATTTCTTCTAGTTGACAGCTGTGTACAACCTGCATCCACATCCGAATTTCTAAAACCTCTAAGCGACTCGGTGACTGCTGTCTTGGATTTTCGGGTGCAGCGAGTGATAACAAACGACATAGCTCGGGGAAATAAATTAATATTACTGACTAAATCTTGAGCAGAAATCGCTGTAAAACCCAGCAGACGTGCTATTTTTGAACGAAAGCTCGTGGAGCGACGAAAGCACAATACGGACCTATTTATGGCTCGATAAAGCGACTTGTTAATTTCTTGGGTCTGGTGCGAATAGGATAAAACCACATTTTTTTTACGTTAGCAGCTGTGCAACGCCGTTATGTTCACCATTGCACCTCGTCAGGTGGTAGTACAGGACTAACTTAGTCTGGCTATGCGATGGTGTAGCTTCGGGAGTGGCGTGCTAATGTGCACAACAACCACATTACGCGCATTTCGCTTGTGTCCTAGTCAAATTGCGCCTGATATAGTCACTTCAAAGTTGTGATCTACTTTTCTTTCAGTAGTGATACAAAATTCCTTGGTTTAAGTTTTGTAAAAAATTGTTTTCTGCTTCTGTGTGTTAAAGTCTGCCTCGTAAGATGGTACTGTGATAAAGAATTTCACAAAATAACTTGCATACTTGGTTGGTTCAGCAACTTCACTGAACTAAGTTTAACTGTATCTGTAAATTCCTTGCCATTGCAGTTTGTCATGTTGCTTATGATTCTGAAAAATATCATTTTGTTTTGCTTAAAGAATCACCTCGAGGAAAGAAAAGAAAGCATGATGCGGAGGAAGAGGAGGAGGAAGACTAGAATGCCTACATGTATACTGCTAACTTCATTTCCATTGTTACTGTCTGAAGCGACGAATGATGAACCAAGTTGATGGTGGGGACAGAAACAAATGCTGGACATCTGCCTAAGGTACTAGGCCACTCACTATCGGACTGGGCTCTTGGAAGACAGGAGATTTCCAAATTTGAAGACGGAGTCTCCCTCCTCTAAAAGTGTCAGCCATGTACCTTGACAGTCCAGCCTGTACCACCTCAGACATGGGTGCCTGCTGTCTCTACTGGCAGTTGACCCACAAAAACTTTTCTTTTGTAAATAAATTCCCCATTGTCACATTTAAACCTACTGCAGCCATTGCCTTCCCCTCAGTGAAATAGTTTGAGTGGGTCAGCCCTAGTGGAGAGAATCTTCAACTGTTTTTATACTATTCAAAATTTTAAGCTTTTAGAGAGACAAACTGACACTTCATCCTGTTGTATCTGTTTTTAAGAACAGTTCAACTTGGTTTCCAGCCATAACTTTCATCATCAGTGTTGTATTGTAGATAAACAAATGTGGACCTATGTAAGCACAGGGAAATGTGCTGAAAAGAATGAATGCACTGTGAGCCTATTTTTTGATCCATTGCTCCACATTTTTGTTGCAGTTTTGTACTTGCCACTCTGATCACTGTAGATAATGTTGCCATCATTCCTTGGGGGGGTTGGGTTTAAACATACATTACAAAAAAAAAGTAACAATGAATTTGTGGCAACTCCAATTCTGCAGCTTTTCAGATAGTTTCTATAACAAAAAATAAGCTTTAAAAACTTCCAAGAGTTAGACACCTGCTAGGCACTGTTTGACATTGTAAGGGAAACTTATTGGCACGTTACTATCTAGTTTTCAGCAGTGTATGTCCTTTCTGTTAATAAATTTTTACAAAACTCTTAATGGTCTTTTTTTAATGTGCAATATCACATGCCACAAAAGTTTACTAAATTGTTAGTTGCTTCGTGCAGTAGTTATTTTGTCACTCAGAATGGACAAGATTTTTAAGCATGTTTCCACGATTTGTATGTGAAGGCTCACCACCAGACTAAATCTTAAGAAGTTAAGAAAAAAAAGGCCGAACAATCAACTTCCCCCACATTCCAAGTGGATTCAATTCTACCAGCATGGCTGGTGCAGCCGGGAGGGAGCGGTCGATCAACTCGCACATGGCTCACAAAATGTACGAGCACGAAAAGTGTCGGGGGGGGGGGGGGAGTGTGCCTGTAAACTTAATTCATGACTGGGCCCGTGCATAGCAAAGGCTTCATCTAGTTCTAACATACAAATGGAAAAGAAGAAGAAAAAAACAATTCTCTGATCACACCGCATGTCTTGTATTTCTACTAAAAGCTCTTACCATTTTGTCACCAAACTGCACCCTTGCAGCAAAGCCTTCGTAGCTGTATATATTCCCCATTGTAATTGTGCCATTATGTCACGGAAAGGAATAACCCAGAAGAATATGTCGTCCCCATAATTGCGTTGCCTTTCTTCATTTGTGTCGCCAATCGGGATGATCTACGGACCCGTGGGACAGTAATGTCACGCTAAATCCATCTATAGCCAATATTCTGACTTTCCCTCTGATGCTTCGTTGGTTCTGAGGGCAAGTATAAGTGGTAGTTGCTTTAACACCTTCCGGGCCTTCGATTGCTATACTGTGTATACGGTTGTTAGTTTGGCGTTATTACTAAATAGCAATTCCATCAGCTTCGCTGTACCACAACAATAACCTAATTTGGCTAGTTTGAGTATGAAACACTAGGCCGTTTCATACTCAAGATAGAATCAGCAATAATAGTTTTAAGTCGCTATAGTTGATGTTTTGAGCACAAAATAATATCCTACTAGTACGAAGTGCTCGTATGTTATTGTTGAAGTTCGTGTACGAAATAATACCCTACTTTTATGTATGTGTGGTGATCCATAACTTTTGAAGTTATGAAAAAGAAATTGATTTAAAGAAAGATTTTTCCCAACCCTGGTTGAAAATCTTTAAGCTATACAAGTTTTCATGAATTATTACAAGAGAGACATGGCGAAAAGTAGAGAAAATTATGATTTTTATAGACGATGAAAGTATCACCTATTTTTATAGCGTTTCCCTCCTTTTGAGCTTTAATTCCCAAGAAAACTTGAAAGTTGGCTTCGCAGCCAGGCTTGTACTACTGCGCAAGGATGGGCTGGCTATGTTAACTCGGCGCAGCCGTCCGATGGCATCATATCTCCTAGGGCGCTCACGTCAACGTGATCGCCTTAAGCTACTCCTCCGAACCAGCCATCCTCATCCGCTGCCGCAGGATGTCCAAGATTCTACTAGTTGAGGCTTCGCTCCCGGCTATTCCTTCTGCAGTCCTTGGATCCACAGGCCGGAGTGCCACTCCGTCCTCCCCTAGGATTAGGATAATTACACCTCCAACGGTGACACATTGTCGGTCCGGACGCATCCCTAGCTGTTCGACAGCCACTCAATCCGCCGTCCGCTACTTTCCCGGCGTGAATAACCTCATTTACTTCTGAAGCAACCAGGGCCACTTTTCGTTGAGGCCGAACTGCCTCAGGTTGCATCCCATACATCACGCAGGCACCGTCCTTTAGCTAAAATGTTGACGTTGCCTGGAAGTAATTCAGAAGGAGATGAAATTTGGTAGATATGTTCCATACACCATTGTAAACTTCTAAAATTTCCCACTTGAGCTCCCGCCGCCATCTTGTAAAATGGTGGCCGTTTTCACATTTTTTTTGCCTGTAAACACATGTATAGATTTTTCTATAAAATGCAATCTAAAATGGAAAATGAAAGCAGTTTTTTGACCGTATAGCCGAATCTATGCATTTTTTAAAAGGAAGATTTACAAAGTTGCGTATTATACTGTATTAAGCAACTTTCTAACACATCCTCCTTTCAAAAAATGTACAGATTCGGCTACACAATGCTAGCAAAAATGAACAATGGTGGCTGTATTTTTTAGTTTTTTGACCGTATAGCTGAATCTATGCATTTTTTGAAAAGAAGATATGTTACAAAGTCGCATTAAGCAACTTTCTAACACTTCTTCCTTTAAGAAAATGTATAGATTCGTCTATACAATACAATGGAAAATGGCAGTAATTTTTGCGTTTTTTCAGTGTAACCGAATCTATGTATTTTTTGAAAGGAAGATGTGTTACAAAGTTAATGTATCTCCCTTTAAAAAAATGCAGATTCGGCTGTACAGTGCAATCAAAAAATGGCAGATATGGCTGCCGTTTTAGCGTTTTTTGACCATATAGCCGAATCACCGTCTAACATCTTGCTTTTAAAAAAAATGGAAAATGGCGGCCTTTTTAGCGTTTTTTAACCGTATAGCAGAACGTCCGTATTTTTTGAAAGGAATATGTGTTAAAAGGTATTTAATACACCACATTAAGCAACTTCCTGATGTATCTTCTCAAAAATGAAAAATTGAAAACTCGTTGAGTACATATACCGTTATTGTTTTAACAAATCTACTGCTGCTTGTTGAACGGAAGTGCAGTTGAGCAAATGCAGCAGAACAACATTCATTGCTTTCGTATCTTCAATCATTTGGAGCCAGAATAATGGGGTTGGGCGTACAGGCACCAAAGACTTGCACCCATCCAAACACTTTCTCATCCTGCACTAGATTACCTTATGAATAAGATTTGCTACAATTCTACAATGGATTGTGCCAAGCGCTTTGGCTGTAAAAAAGCCGTTTTAAAATATTCAAAGCTCTGGGGAAGCTGTCATGGGTTAACATGCAAGAATTCTTCTGAAGTATCGTCAACAACTATTGCGGATGAAGATCCGGAAGATTTTGATATTACATTTTCTGAGACTGCAGTGTTTTTCAGTAGCAGCTGACATCAGTGAGGTGGCAATTGAGGAAAGTATTTCTAAAACAGATGGTGCTAACACCGGTTATTCCAAGAAACCCTCAATAAGTGAAGAACTATCACAAAATGAACAATCAATTAGTGAATGATCTGGTGCGCAAGAAAACCTCATCAAAAGTAAATGCGCCATGGAGATTTGGCATACTACTGGATGAGTGATCAAACTAAAAGGTCATTCGGCAAACGGTGTTCCAAATTATTCATGTTTTTACAAATCTACCTTATGTAAGATATTTGCGAAGTTCTTTAGTTGGTTTCGATGTTCTCAGTACCTACGTTGATTAAAACGGTGAACTTCTAATTGAAGCGTTATAATTCACTATGTAACTTGTTAATAACCACGTTAGTTTAAATTGATGGTGTTCAAACATAGGACTTAAAAATTAATGTTTGCTGCATTGTATAGCCGAATCTACGCACATTTTTGAAAGGAAGATGTGTTAAAAAGTTGCTTAATACAGTGTAAAAAATGCATAGATTCGCCTGTACTGTCAAAAAATGCAAAAACGGCCGTCATTTTAGATTGCATTGTACAGTCGAATCTATGCATTTTTTAAAAGATGGTTTGTTAATAGAATGTGTTAACTGTTAGGCAACTTTGTAACGCATCTTCCTTTCAGAAAATCCATAGATTCGGCTATACGGTCGAAAGACGCTAATACGGGGCCCCCATATCTGCTATTTTTGATTGCGTTGTATAGGCGAATATGCATTTTTTAAAAGGAAGATGTGTTAGAAAGTTGCTTAATACAGTGCATTACGCAACTTTGTAACAAATCTTCCTTTCAAAAAATCTATAGATTTGGCTATACAGTGAAAAAATGCAAAAATGGCCGGCATTTTCCGTTTTAAATTACATTGTACAGACAAATCTATACATTTTTAAAAAGGAAGGTGTGTTAGAAAGTTGCTTAATACAGTGCATTAAGCAACTTTGTAACACATCTTTTCAAAAAATGCATAGTTTTGGCTATACGGTCAAAAAATGCAAAAAACGGCCATCATTTTTTATTACATTGTATAGCCGAATTTATGCATTTTTGAAAGGAAGGTGTTACAAAGTTGCGTAATATACTGTATTAAGCAACTTTCTAACACATCTTCCTTTTTAAAAATGCGTAGATTCGGCTATACGGTCAAAAAATGCAAAAAAGGCTTTCATTTTCCATTTTAGATTGCGTTGTATAGCAAAATCTATACATTTTTTTAACAGAAGATGTGTTGGAAAGTTTCTTAATACAGTGTATTAAGTAACTTTGTAACATATCTTCCTTCTTCCTTTCAAAAAATGCATAGATTCGACGATACCCTAAAAAAACATGAATACGGCCGCAATTTTCCAAGATGGCGGCGGGAGCTCAAGTGGGAAAGTTGGGGAATTTTGGGGGAAAGTTTACAGTGGTATTCGGAACATATCTACCAAGTTTTATCTCCTCCTGAATTAGTTCCAGGCAAAATGCTAATTCTACTGGACTTTTCACCTCTTTTTTTTTTTTTTCCTCTTCATCTGCTGGTCCTACGATCCTCGGACGTGCACATCGCCATCCGCCTCCGTCCTTACCTTCACCAGCCTTCGCTATTCCCCTCGGATCGTCAAGCCAGCCTTCACCTACCTGTCGTCCGCCAGACTCCATCCGCCTGCCCTTCCCGACCTTTCAACGAGGCTTCTGCGTTCCTGTCCTTTCACCGGTCTGCTTGTCCTCTCTAGACAATATACTGGGCCACGATCCTCCTTCGCCCTCTTCACCTGTTCTAGTGGACCTGCTTTGTGAAGAGCTGCCAGCTTCTCCCAACTTTGACATCCACTACACTATTCTAGGACAACAGTCACTGGACTTCTTACCTCTTTCACTGTCTCCACCGATCTTTCGTTCCCGTAAAGTATCGGTCCCAGGAATCACTGCCCTGTCACCAAAGAAGAGACTAGGACAATTATATAGTCTGTCCCACATTATGTTTTTAGAAACTAACTATATGATGCCACGTTTTCTTCCATTACTAGCGCAAAAACATGTTAATATCCCACTCGTAGACTCTAACAGTAACTGTGTATTGTCTGTAATTGTGATATCCACATGTTTTTGCACTCGTAGTGCAAGGAAACATGGCATCGTACAGTAAGTTTTCTGCAAGCATAATGTGGAACAGACTATACACGCCCAGCAGCACGTCCTCCGTTACCTTCTCGCAGTGTCTGTTGTACGTCCGTCGTTACTCCGCCTCACGATCCGCATCCTCCAGAAGACTCGCATGTCGTGATCCTACACACTCTTCCATTGAAGCACTTTCAGCCCGTTCCTTCCCTTCTTTTTTCAAAAAAAGAGAAAAAAACGGACAACAACAACAAAACACAAAATAATCCAAATCTCTAGATCTGAAGAACTACGGGGACGCTGTTCGCAATTAGTGTGGACTTGATCCGTCCAAGATCCACGCTATGCAATGTTCCATAGGATTCTAACCACGATCAGCCTCCGCCGCTCTCTGTCCGCATTCGCCACACCACGATTCTTCGTTGGTCCTTTCTAACTCAAATTTTTCTTCGTCCTGTCTCCATCCCCTTTCAGGTTGGTCCGTGCCACCTCCGGTCTTTCAATCAACACCAAAGGATACTCTACGTCAAGTAACTACAACACCATTGCCTTTCTGCAATATTGGCAAGACGCCCATCGATCCTCGTGTATCACAGCCGTCCTGTCCACCTTCGCCCTCCGTCCGTTATGAAGAGCACCTATTCCTCATCATTCTCCCCAAGTCTGCCTGCATGGCATTTAAAAAAAATACTTAACGACCATCAACAACACCGACTGCTATGCGAAGACTCAGGGAAAAAATGGGGGGGGTACAAAGAGATGCCATCATATCAGCCCTGGTTTCGTCCGCCATCCCATTCACACGCAGCACCATGAGACATATAACAGGCCCCTGCCTTAGACGCTCCGTCCGTGCCACAGTGTCACGTCCGCAGGCCATGCTGTGCTTACAGGTTCCACCACCAGACACCACTTTTGTCGTCCACCTCGCCTTTCAAATTCTCGTATCCAACCGTTTTTCTTGTGTCATCTCTAGCGCACAAACATGTCCGACTTCGTCTGAAGATCCCGTCCCTCGTCGAAACAACACCACCGATGGATGCTGCACCCACCAAAGAAATTATTGTTCCTTCTCCAACAGCGTGTAAATGCTTAGGTTTTGCTGGAAAATACACTGCATTTCATTTCGATCCATATCCCTGCTGCCAACGACACAGGCATTGTAATGGACTGGATCGGAGCTGCTGGGTTGGTGTTGCCATCTCGCCAAGCCGTTGGACGCTCATTCGCAAAAAACAACTCCAGTCACGGCAGGATGCTATGGGCGGCTCGTAAAGGTGAGGAGCAGAAAAATCTTTCAACCTCTAACTACGACTACTCTTTTGTCTTCAAAGAAAGCCTCCAAACATGCTGCTCCTTGTCCGCTGCCGCCCCCCCCCTCCCCGTATTTATCCTCACAAACGGTCTGCTCTTTCAGCTACGGAGGCGATCCCCGCGGTTGCCGATACGTCCGGGGTGAAACCCACGGCAAGAATCAAGATTGCTCGACATCGTCTCGCTCCTACCAAAATGCCGTCCTCAACTTTACAATCGCCACCGTCCTCTCAGAAGCCACATCCTCCATTGTCATCCACTTCCGTCCGTGTTCAACCCTCTGCCCAGAATTTTCAAGTTTTCTCCCCAACTAGTGCGCCGTCCCCTTCACATCCGACTTCGTTCCTAACTTTTACAGTGATCCGTTCTGCCATTACATGGGGCCTACAACTCTCGGCCAGAGAACAAGAAAACCTCAACTTTAATTTACGGTTTCTCATCAACTATCTCGACGGGTTGAAGACTGAACTCAACACCCTCCGATCCGCCCAATCCGCAACATCGGCCCTTCACGAAACGACTGCAGAAGTGGAGGCTCTGCGATCCGAGAACAATCTCCTCCGTGCTTCAAACATTGCCCATTCCAGCGAACTCGAGCTCGTCAACCAACGCTACCGATCCCTACGCATTAATTACGCATTACTACGTGCATGTAATGCTTGGGTGTCTCCAATTCCTGCTACTCCTCCGTGGAGAGCCTATTACTGTGCGCTCTCCCGCACCCGACGTCACAGGCTTGCTCCGTCCTCCGCTCCTACTCAACCACTGCTACATCTTGTGGATATCACACTCCCGACAACGATCCTCCCACAGTGGTCCCTGCCTCTCCAGTTTCATTCTGGCAGGATGCACTCACCACCAGTCAGTTCCACAAAATTACATCATATTCCGTATGGCAGTATAACAATGCACCGAGTTTCGTTCCCGTATATCATGGCATCGCCCCAACCTCATCTACTACAGACGTCATGCTGTGCTTCCCCTGTCGTGACAAGGCTTCTGGTGTTTCTGTGGGATTTCGTGTTCTCCCTTCATAACTACTCTCTAGTGTCCTAATTTTTGACTGCTTCTAAACCTTTCAGAGGTTCCTCTCGTCCGAAGACGGTACAATCATGATCCTTACCAGTTTCTTCAATAGAACCTTTCTGCCGTCTATTCCCCACCCGGGGACGGAACATTCAGCTTTATAAAAACCTTTAGTGATGGTCTTGCTTCATCCGCCTTCCGTCCGTAGACAGTGCCATCACGATCCTCACCATTCTTCTTATTTGGAATTTCCTTCCACTTACCTCCCCTTCGGGGACGAAACGTTGACGATCCTCCCCTGATTTTCTACTGAATCCTCAAAAGGGGGGGGGGGGGGACGGAGTGAAGACACACTCCCCAGTGCATGAAGTGGCTTACTCACCAGACTTTTCGGCTCCATCGACTTTTCGATTCCTTCTTTTTACCACCATCTTGCGTTCACCATCCATTACGATCCGTCTCTTCATTTATTCTCCGGTTACGAACATTATCCGTCCTGAGTGCGTCCGTTCCACCAGTAGTTACCATCCTACAAAGGACGTTGGCTCCATCCTTCACAACACCGACCACTACTCCAGCCGCCAGTCCGTCTTCCAGATCGTCGCCCTCCCAGCAAGGTAGGAGTTTTCGGTAATTATTTTCTGATTCTCTATCTTGTCCCCCACGGTGTTAAGACCCCTGCTGCGGTGCTCTCTTCTGCCTTTTTAACTATTATGAATTTTATCCATTTTTACTGCAGTGCCTGGTCTCACTGAAGGATACCTCCTCTGACACAGCGGACAGCTTCCGATCCGCTCAGTTATACTCCATCTCAGTAATAATTGGCCTAGGATTCAGGGTTGTCTTCACCAGGGACTTGTTCCTGAGGATGCCGGCTTGTACAAGAGGGGACAGCGAACCTAGCCCTCCTCCGGGTTACAAAGTCCACTATAAAAATAGGTAATGGATATTTTCGTTGGCTATAAAAAGACTAAAATTGCAGGGCCTGCACCTGCTTTATATTAGTTTTTATTGCCTAACCGAAAATATACATTACCTTTACTCCCACCCAGGCCTCCCTTTCATTGTCTAGGGTCTGGGTGCGGAGAAATAATGCCATCGGACGGCTGCGCCAAGTTTATATAGCCAGCCCATCCTTGCGCATGCGCAGTAGTACAAGCCTGGCTGGGAAACCAACTTTCAAGTTTTCTAGGGAATTAAAACTCAAAAGGAGGGAAACGCTATGAAAAAATTAAGCAGGTGCAGTACCTGCAATTTTAGTCTTTTTCAACTATTTCACGAGATCTGCATCACTGCAGCAGGAGTACTGTAGGTGAAGTTTGGCCTATAGAGAAATGAGCTTTTTTTTTTAACATGCAATAAAAAACATAACCCGCAGGCCTAATTTTTTTTAAAGAAAAGCCGTATGACCAACGGGTTATACGCGTGAAATTACGATAGCCAAAGGTAGGCTACCAGTCTGCCAATAGGAAGCATGTTTGGTAAAGCTTTACCGATTTGGACTTAAAGTTGTGGCCAGTAATTATTGAAATGAAAATTTTTAATGGTAAACACTTTCAAGGTAGGTAGATACTCTAGCACTGTAAACCGCAACTATCCATATTTAGGCGAAAGTTGCCAATACAGATACTAAAGCTGCACCAATACTGGATCTAATCAGTTGCCGATATCTGTATCGGCAACTTTCTCGAAAATATCAAAACTCTGGAACCGTTCGAAATTAGGAAAGCGTTTTGCTCAGGAAAACGCCGAGTATCTTCCTAGCTACGTTTTAACTGTGGGTTACTATTTCAAGTTGTAGTTTAATAATTATTGGACTTTGCAGAAAATTGCACCGTTTATGAAAAATTAGGGATACAATTTTGAATACCGGTATCGGCAAAATTGGATACAACCATATCAGTAAAGTTGGTATCGGTGCAGCCTCAACAGATACCCCTAGTACCGGCAACCGATCTCCAGTATCGATATCTGTGCAGTCTGTGTTTGGTTTATGTGGTCGCTTATATCGCAAGAGCAAGAAGTGGACGCCAATGTTAAATACGAAGTGCATTCTTCAGTAGTGCTTCTTCATCGGACAAGACTAGAACAAGTATATGGTTTGAATCTTTTGTACATAGGAACCACACCCGAGGCCCTTCTGCTGCTGCTGGATTGTCAATTGAATTTTGATCCAAGCTGGTTAGAAGATTCAAATTTTGTTTTATTAGTTTCAACTAGTAGTATGTTCTTGTTGCTGCTAGAAAATAACCATTTTCTGTGAAGTTTTGCAAAATATTCTCGTAATACTGTGTTACATCCTAGAGTTTTAAAGTTGTTTGGATCCGGCCAGCTTGGTAACCAAGTGTGCATGTGCGCACGCCACCTGTTAAAAGAGCTTGCTACGAGGGCTCGGCGTGTTTTGTTCTCTAGCTGCAATGTTATCCTGGTCGCTTCATCCTTCCCCTTTCGTCCTCTGTTGTCTACTTTCGTCGCCGCCATATTGATTACCATGCCCTATCGCCTGGACCCTCTCCACTCAAAGTTTACGTCAATGTCTTTCCTGACGGCTCTTTCGCCAGGACCTCACTCGTCGCAACGACGGCTTCATGGAAACCCTTCTGCCGACTCCCTTTGCTACATCTCACCACATCAGCTCCGGCAAGCCAGGCCCGGAACAAGGGATGAAAACCTCCAGAGCCGAACTAACTCCCTTTCGTCACGACACTTGCCTCCATCATCTACCATCGTTGGCCTATTGAAGACATTGTGGCTCCCTCCTTGTCATTTCCCAGGGTTGACCCACGCTCGATTCCCCACAATTCCACCTTGATGTTGCTACTTACCATTATCACGTTCAACCATGCGGTCTTTCGCCGCATGATTGCCGCCTTCCACCGATCACCGCGAGAGACACCATTGGCGCACCAGACCAAGCCATCTTTTTTTTTTGCCATTGCTCTTCCAGTTATCACCCGCCAGGCTTTGGCTGCTGAACAAGCCAAAACCGTGTCTCTCGGAAGATTTTTTCGATCACCATTTGAAACGGACATGTCATCGTGGCTCTCTCCCTCTTGATTCCCAGGGTCGATCCACATTTTGTCCACACCACAGCTACTCCTTTTGCCGGCTCCATGTCGACAAACACTGCTGACAACCATTGGCACTGCAGCGGGTGAACCTATCACTGGCCACTGCCAACATACGGCCAAGCTACCTTCTGACCGCAGCTGTATATCTTTCACTGTTCAAAGCAGCTAATACATCGTGGCTCCCTCCCTGTTGTTTCCCAGGGTTGATCCGCATACAAAACGGCATGAAAGAGACACTCCTCAACGTGCTTGTCCTTGACAGAGCTGACCGGGCTTTTCCTTTTGTGCTGGACTTCTGCCCGGTGCTCCCTTTCGCCGTCTTTTCATCCCGTATCACCATCTGGAACTAATTAGATATAAATCGCTGGAAATAATATTAAGGAAAATGAAAATTAGCCAATAGCGAAAATCATACACTAGAAATAACGTAGTTCAGTAAGCCACCTTTATGCACTTACGTTTCGTCGGACTGGCATGACCCGGATTCGAACCGGTTACCCAGTTCGCCCCCAGATCACTTGCATAGCGCCTTAATCGGTATGACCACATCCTCCACTGGCATAAAGATAACTCACTGAACCCGTTATTAAGGTCACAACCGTGACCGGGGCTCCATTCGACCGAAATTTACTCGGTCATAGACAATGGAGAGGGAACACAAATCATACACTCCCAAGGCTCAATAAAGGAGAAATAAATAGACGTAAATCGCTGAAAATAATATAATTGTTATGTTAATTTTCCTTAATATTATTTCCAGTGATTTATGTCTATTTATTTATCCTTTATTGAGCCTTGTGAGTGTATGATTTGTCTTCCCTCTCCATTGTCTATGGCCGAGTGAATTTCGGTCGAATGGAGCCCTGGTCACGGTTGTAACCTTAATAACGGGTTCAGTGAGTTATCTTTATGCCAGTGGAGGATGTGGCCATAGCGACTAAGGCGCTATGCAAGTGATCTGAGGGCGAACTGGGTAGCCGGTTCGAATCGGGGTCATGCCACTCCGACGAAACGTAAGTGCATAAAGGTGGCTTACTGAACTACGTTATTTATAGTGTATGATTTTCGCTATTGGCTAATTTTCATTTTCCTTAATACCATCTGGAACTGTCAAGACAACGTGGCTCCCTCCCTGTCATTTCCCAGGGTCGATCTACACTCAAATGGCACAATAGACACTTCAATCGATGTTTTCACCTTCAAACGGAGCTGGGCTCTCTTCTCTCTGGACTTCTGCTCAGTGCTCCCTTTCACCATCTTTTCATTATGGTTCAACGTCTGGAACATTCAAGACGTGTTGCTTCCCAGGGTCGATCTACACTGAAGACAGCACGATAGACACTCTTGGGGCGTGACATTCTCCACGCGCTACAATTAGTTACGCCGTTCAAGTTTGTCTCCACCATCCACATGGGCCAAGACTCATGGTGGTTCCATGAAAAACCTTACATCCGACAATCACAAGATTTGCCATCAAGTCCATTTTTGCAGTGATGGCAAAGAATCGACGTCCATCCAACTGAGGCATGAATTGTTATGGAATCCAGCACTTTCCGAGCAAGCCACAGTGCGGTCTGGAACTCCTCACCAGCCGAAGACTCGAGCAGCATCACAGCAAGTGGCAAGGCACCCCAAAGGATGTCTCCACCCGGAAGACCACCTCTTCACCCACCAGACCCTCTGCCATATCCAATGTCGTTGTAGCTCTTGTATCCCCTGGACCATAGGGAACCTTCGTCCAAGGTGAGCCACAAGCTATCGATCCAAGCCCGGCATCTGTATCACCAAATGGCTCCGCTTCCAGCTCAGACAAGCCTCTTTCATATCATGCAGCCTGCCCGTCCACCGTCTCAGCTCCACCAACTCCGCAGGCAACACGGTCAACACGTCTCATTCTTCCCTGATCCAACGAGGACAGACCTCGGCATTACCCACTGATCTGCCCTCACTCCAGAACAGTCTTTGTGTTGTGTAAGAAGCGGAAAATTTGTTGTTGAACTGTTTTAAATCTTTTTATATAGAAAGACCTACAATCGGAAGAATCTTCCCAGATTGGGACCTCTCCTTAAAGCAACAACAACAAAAAAATGCTTTGTATAACAAGAGCGTGCGTCACTAAAACCCTAGTGCGCGACTCCTTTATATCAGTTCATCGGATTCAGCCGCGTAACAAAAATTGGCCGTCGTGCCGCGATGATGATGTTATCGTCCAGATGACGAATGTAGACATGAGTGAATATCTTTTCCATCGTGCGATTTAGCGAAAAAGTACTATGGTATAACTTTAATATTATACATAGCACAATAGCAACCGCGTTTTCTTGATTAACAATGGCATCATGCTTACGATGCAGTGAAGTACAAGCCCTTTCAATGGACCCTACTTACTTAATCTTTTCTGGACGACCACAAAGCTGTCTTTTTTAATGCCCCGTGAATCGTTCAGAGCTAAACTCGGAAACCGAACGAACCAACGAAGCCAATCATTATACCAGCTCTTACTCCAATCATGGGAGATGAACCTGAAAGATTGCTCTGCCCAGTCTTGCTTGGCCTTGAGGTTCTATTTAGAAAGAAATGAGAGTAACGTATTTCGAAAAGGAAGAAATCAACTTATCCTACCATTAAAAAAGAATCTTGGTGAAACTTCATCAGCAATGGTAGCCTCTTGGATAAAACCCGTTTATTTTGAACGCTTATGAAGCATCCACTATCAGTTGCCATGATAATAACATTGCACATGAGCTCAAAGCCATTTCCACTTCATGGGCCTTCCACAACAGCCTCCCCATTCTGGAAATCCTGCAAGCAGCATCATAGAGGAATGCATGACTTCCCACTACTTCAGAGACATGACCACACATGCAGAGGGACTTCAGAAACTGGGACCCATCATCACTGCCAGAAGTGTTGACCAGCCCCTAAACCACTAAAGACGGAAAACTACGGCCCTTTTCAGGGCCACCACTTCAGAATTGAGATGATTCCTGTTTGGTGTTTTTAACAAATAAAGTCTGTGATGATGTTTCAGGCGGCCAGCTGGGGAACCCATCAGGAGGTGCCTTCCACCAGTTTGGCAAGGTCGTCTGTAATAAATGCTAAAATTTACAGGTAGTATATCTTACCATTGCCTGCAAAAATATGAATTACCTATGAATTTTAGCATTTTATTCTCAAATGCCATTTCCCTCCAGAGATTTAACCCAATCACCAGCCAGCTCGCTAATCCTGAACTGTGCACTTCCTTCCTTACTAATATAAAAGCGCTTAGGGCACATCATATGTCAACGTATATTCTCTGGCACTTGCTCTGTGTGGACATGCTCGTCTCCCTCGTATTTTTTTTTTTTTATCAAGATTTGCGAAAGCAAAAGCCTGCACTCACCATGGCCAAAACACCTTAGCTGCAAGTCGCTGCGAAAGCGCCCCTCTCGCGGCTTCTCCGGACATTGCCTTCTGCTTCACCGTCCTGTTCTCGTCCATCCAGTCGAGCTCTTCCAAGACGATCTACTTCCCATGCCTCTTTGGATATTGGTGTCGTCACCGAAGCCTGGGATATGCCACTCGAAACTCTTCTTGCGGTGTTCTTGGCTCTTCGCACCTGTCCAAGATTTTATCTTCTGGCCTTGACTGCCCTCTTTCCAAATCACCGGCAACCCCTTCGGGACCTCCCATACCTGCTTGTTGTATTCCACCACTGACACCTATTTTAGACTGCGTGACTTCCTTTTTTCACAAGTCAACTTACTCAAGACCAGCTGACTTCTGTCAACGAGAATCTGGAACCGATTCATCTTTATTTTACTTCTTGGCACAGCAATCGGTTACTTCTATTGCCGTTGAACAGTCCTTATGCCAAGAAATGTCGACTTCTAAGGCAAAATACTCCAAGTAGAAGTCGAAACTCAAATCCATCTGATCAAAGAAACCTAAACTGTCCATGTTGAGCAAGTTTCCGGGAAAGGCTGTGCTCCTGCTCAAAAATCGACACTTTGGCCGTACCGATGTTCAACTGACGACTGGTTTGTTGCTACAACGCCTGAAGACAACTTTAATTATGTTCAGAGGTGGGTCGACATCGCTCTGCACACCCCAAAATAAAAGCACACTTCCAGCTGCTCGACATTCAGCCCAGCGAGAAAGTTTGGCGCTGTCGTTCATCAAGCAACGAAAGCCGCATCTATCAATCAGCCCATTCCTTGACTCGTGTCATGTTCCACTTTGACGGATGACTTGGCGAGAACTAATGACTCGCTTATAGAAGCTACAGCTCTCAACTCGATGCGAGAGCAAATCACCTGGCTGCACCTCCTTCTACATCGACGAAAGCGAAAGGAACCCCTACTTCAAGTACTGTGGAACTTGCAAAGGTCAAAGCTTCCCCCGACTAAGCAAGCAAACACCCTCACTCCCGTGATGACAAGAAAGATTCTTATAAGAGGAAAATACAAGAATTCTTAGATAATTTAGGAACCGAACCAAATTTTTCTGCTCGATCGCACTACGATTCCGACGAAGTGTCTCTTCACGTTAACTTTGGTAATACTTCTTACACCAACGATAGTGACGGAAAGGGTAAGGAAAAATGCAACACGGTCGGATTGCAACATGCGTTGCTTAGGAATGATTTTCGTCATACTGACAATATTCCGGACACGCGTCCGAGGAGAAATATGTTATGAAATGCCGAGCCGTGAATGTGACGAGGCGTATGGTTATGAAAATAATTCATTAAGAAATAAACGAATGCGGCACGTGCCGCTGCTAGGTACATCGGTCTCGAGGCGAAGGAGTAGAGAAAGATTTGTTTTGGGGAAAATTTGGTAATGATTGGCATTACCCTCTTGAGTTGGGGGAAGATTGGCAAGGGCCAGGTGTAAATACGAAACTGGCATGGGTGCTAGCGCAGAAATGGTCGTCTGGAAGTGTGCTTCGATAATATTTCTGTTGTTGAAATTATAACGGTAGAGCAATATCGTCAGATGTCAGGGATAGCACAGCCTAATGTTTATACTGTCAGCGTGCGCGCGCTGCCTTCCGGGGTAGCGAACGGAGACTGGTTTGAGACTATTATCAAACAAGATGGCGCCTGCCAGGTGGTTGGGTGGCCGACAGACGTTGAACTTGAAGAAGAGTCGGTGGGAAACGCCTTTGTCGGGTGAGTAGCTTCTTAAAATTAATCGAAAAAGGAACAACGTATTGTTCTGAATCACAAACGATGTAAGAAATACGGAACGAGTCGTGGCAATTCCGCAAATGTTGCGAGGCGTTGGGCGTTATGATTCCGCAACTGTTGCGAGGCGGGGGTTGAGTTTCCGTATTTTAAATTGTACGCAGGCCGTTCCGTAGACGAGTACGACATCTTGCTGGCTTGAGCGGAAAGATTGCCAAATGCAAATAATAACGCAAATGCGAGTGTTTGCACAATGACTGCCGACTGGACGACAGCAAGCTTGGTGGGTCGTGAAGGTGCTTGGAGGGCACTGGGGGCGTCTCCACGAATGATTGGTATGTAAAAATAGCGAGTGTTGGCCTGGGCTTGCGTTGTGTGCCACGTTTTTGTCGAGGTGTGCCACCCCCCTCCCCATTTGCCAGTATACCCCGAGTCTGCCAGTATGTCAGACGAGTCGATTAATTTGAGAATAGCCTGAGAAAAATGTGCAACAAGGAGTGATTGACGTGGTTGCAGTGGCGTCGTTGGTTTATATCGCCGCTATTCCCAGGGGGGGGGGGGGGGGGGGAGATTGTTCATTCAGATTTATTTTAAACCTAAAGAAGTTAGGCGTACATGTGCTGGTAGGTAAGTGTGTATGGAGCACATAATCGGTGGTAATGCACAGTTAGGAGTCGGTTGGTTTTCTGGCAAAACTTGTCGTGTCTCAAGTTTGTTAAAGCGATCCCTATTACAGAAGGGCAAGGAGACACTTGCTGTTCTCCTAGCTGGGTGTTCTGCACCAATTCGAGTGCTTCCTTTCGGTTTTGCGCTTCGGCTCCAAGTGTGTTCATGACTTTTACTTCGGCGTTGCGCCGCTTGTCTTGGGCTAAAAGGTGCGCTCGTCTTCACGTACTTTGATTTGCAAACATGTTGGGGCGCTCAATGGCGCGAGTACGTTGGTGTTTGAAGCAGAAGTTGGGAATGCTAGTGAAATTGGGGTTCTTGCCACATTACAAGAACAGTGTATTGGTTCCCACGCAGCGGTCGCTGTTTGTAAAATGTGGTATAGTAGCCTTGCAGTGGGGGGTGCCTCGTGCTGCCAGATTGCAATTAATCCAGTAGGTAGTTGCGAATCATCCACAAGTGGTGATCTCGGAAGTCAATGACGAGTGGTCTTCGGCGACTGTTGGGTTTGTCTGAGGGCGTGTCTTGCATTTCTACAAGCAATTTATTGGCATGGGACAGGGCAAGGGCCTGTGGCGGTTGTTGAACAGAAAAGGGCCTCGCTAGGCCTTGTTCTGGTGGCAGACGGTGTTGGATGCATAGGTGTACGCCATTCGTCGGTACTACCAGAGGTGGCATCATTGCGTTCACTGACGCATCCTACGTTGACAGCGGGTGCAGCTATTGCCGCAACTGCAGTTGAAGGGTCTGTTGTAGCAATTCGATGAGGTGCTGGTACTGCGCGATGGGTGTGAATCTGTCCGAAAAGTAACACAGCGAGGAAGGATTATATGGATGAGAAACCAGAGAACTTGTTCTTGCAGGAGAATCGAAGTTTTCAGCGTAGAATCCGACGAAGCTGTGTTAGTTTCATGATCCGCCCGCCTCCACTGGCACAGGTCTGGATCACCAGCTCTGGGGAAGCGACAGTGGAAGCTAGACGCGGGGCAGGAAGCGAGGTAGAGAACCGGAAGTGATGCTTAAAAATTGCGTAAATTAGAGGAAATTTATGCAAATGAAGGAAAAAGAAGCGCCGATTGGTAGAAGAGACATCCCGAAAGTAACACAGCTTAGTCGAATTCTACTCTGAGAACTTCTATTCTGCGAGAACAAGTTCTCTGGTAGAATCACCATTTTTCACTTAAAAAAAGATTTACTATAGGCTAAATGTCCTTGGCTTATCCATCTCGCATACCCCATTTGTGTTAAAAGTTATAGTACGGAATCTCGTTAATTACGTACAGGCCAGGATCCACTGGAAAAGCAAACATGGCTATTATATATTTTGAAACCCGTTAGAAATATCACTTAAAGGGACATAACCTCCAGATCTGATGCTCGACTGAGATCAGTGGTGCAACAGAACAGCGCTCATTTCAAAATCCACCATCCATTTAGCGAAATGTCGTTTTTTCTTTGTTCTCCTGCAGCAGATTCTGAAGATGATGACAGGAGCCTTGACAATTTAATGTGAATACGGTGTTCTGCTTGGTGATAGTATGTGTTCTTCGTTTTTTTAAAATTATACCCTCCAAAAGAGAGAATGTTCCTTGATACTCCACAATACGTAGATCCTCAAAGCTTCATTCACCTACTGCGAGCTATCCCTTTTAAAAGATATATTACATCACCTTTGATACTACAGAACGTATTACCAACGGCGGCATAAAGGAGAGCCCACAGGGCTCGACTGAGTGTCCACGATTATATTAGCACATGTTCCATCTTTCGTTCCGGGCAACCCCACATGGCCAAATGTGGAACGACTGGTCATAAATATTTTCTGGGATTACCCATGTTAAAAATACGTTGTATAGGCTTTAATCCAATAGAGAGGTGCGAAAAAACGTCACTCATGCTACGATTATCCTACTGTTAAGCAGAGAAGGAGACAGTTTCTTCAAGCCCAGTCCGATTAGGGTAGAAATGGCATGTCTCAACTCCTGGCTCGACGCCAGTTAATGTGTGTGCTGTAAATGTGTGCGATGATAAATCAATTGGCCTGGAGCTGGACATGAAATTTACAGCTTCTCTCCCAGACATCAAGGGATGGAATATGAAGCGATAGTTACAACATTGGACACTACCACGTCCTACCAACACATATTCATAGGCTCCTGCTATGATACATACTGCATGCATAATTATTTGGAAACCAACCACGTTCCCTTATTGTGTCACATGAAGCCAAGGCTGGCTAGGTAGAAACTCGGATCAGTAAGCAATAAATGCAGCATCATCATCACATGCCTAACCAGTGGTTGGCAAATGACAGCACATTTGTGTACTATGTTGTATGGTTAGCAGTTATAACAGTAATGACGCATGTCACTTTAATGAAAATCGTGTTTGAATTGCCTGCAGATCAGTTGAACCAACATACAAATATTCTGTTCCACAATCACAGTGAACTGTGGTACGTTTATCAGTAACCCTATACCGATGCCACTTGAAAACTCCCCCAATACCAGTTCCTGAGAAAAAGACTAAAATTGCAGGGCCTGCACCTGCTTAATTTTAGTTTTTATTGTCTAACCAAAAATATACATTTCCTTGATTCCCGCCCAAGCCTCCCCACCGTGAGCTAGGCTGTGGGGAGAAATGATAGTGACCGCAGCTGCGCAGGGGCTTATATGGCCAAGCCTGATGCATGCGCGGTGAAGTACGAGCCAGGCAGGGAAGGCAACTTCAACTTCTAGGGGATAGAAATAGCTCAAAGGGGGAAACTGCTAGTGTAAATAAGGTAATGTATATTTTCGGTTAGGCAATAAAAACTAAAATTAAGCAGGTGCAGGCCCTGCAATTTTAGTCTTTTTATAGCCGATGAAACGTACGTTACCTTATTTACACTAGCGGACTTTGTTACCAGGAGGAGGGCTAGGTTCGTGCCCCGAGGAGCTCGGTATTGCCCCAGTCTGAATTTCCCCGCGGTACGAGCTAGCTGCCCCAGGCACAAGTGCCGGTATGTAGACGATACTGCTATCCCGACCACTTTCACTCTCTGACGGAGGACGACCATCCGCGGATGGAGGAGGCATGGCAAAGGGCAGTGATGGCAGGAACTGGAAATGGCGTGAGACGCATGTCCGAACATGGGACCAGAGGAGAGGAAGGCTCTGTTTGTCATGAAGAGGAAGAACAGTCAAATGTCGGGGTAGTGCGTAGAATGGATCCCATAGGATACTGTGGAGCCAACCGTAGAAGGGATGGGCAGGAGGAATAAAAAGGCTGAACATAATGGGTAGTATTTGAATGTTCTGGTGGTGTACAAGAGGTTAATGAACAACCTGGATGTAGAACTAAGAGTCCGGGCGAGGCGGATACACATGAAAGGTAGCACAAGAATGAGTAGACGTCTCGCCAGAGAGCGGATAGGAGGATGGTGAAGTTCCGAGAAAAGAGTGAGGCATTAGTCTGGAGTTGTGCGGTAGCAAAGGGCAACTCCCGCCGCCTTGGAGCGACAAGGGGAGCACGGCATGTTGCCTTCCGATGTTTTAGCGTTGCGCTGGATGCCATGGCAAAAAGGGAAAAAATTGGGAGCATCATCGAACTGCCATATAGAATTACGTGAGAGGGATGGCACGGCCGGAGTGACGGTGGATTGATGCCAGAGTGTTGTCAAAGATGAATCGTGAGGCTCAGAAAGGATACCCTCGGGCGCGTGTGTAGTAGACGGAGGCAACGATATAGCGGATAATGAGGGCACGAACAAGGATGCGGTGAGGAGGTCGTCGGTTGGTAGGTTGGCGTTTTGGGTTGTCACTGGGATGGAGGACAGGGGACCAGTGGAGGAGACGGTTGGGAGATCCGCAGGCGGAAGTGGAGGCGTGCCAGGTTTGACCAAGACTGGAAGGTTGGACGGCGCAGTTGCGGATGGGTCCTGGAGGGGCGGTGGTAGAGGGGATGAAGCCGCTCGGTGAAGAGAAGTCGGAGACGGTGTTGGGTTTCACGGGCGGATGTCCGCGGAGAAAGAGGTGTCCCAAGCGTGGAGGGTGCGGATCGGAGGCGCCGGGTCCGCAAGCGCGTACAATAGTATGCTCGCCATGGTGGTGAAGGAAGGTATCGGCGAGACCCAATTATAGTGTACCTTGAGGAGGGCATAGTTAAGATGTTGGGAGCGATACTTCTGGTTTACAACCTCGAGTTCGTTTGTCAAGGCCTCATTGGTCGCACGGGGAATTTTCTGCCTGAAGGGTATCTGCTGCAGCGGAGGATTGACGAAGAAGCGGAAGGTCCGCCAAGGATTGCCGAAGGTCAGAATAATTGGAAGAGAACTTTTGCGCAAACTGAAGAACAAAGTCGATGTCAAACTGAAGGTTTTCCATTACCGCGGGGGAAAGGTGCAGACCTCTGGAAAGAGCCTCGTGGAGGATAGTCTGCGATGGAAAGGGAGCGAAGGGAGGGTCGACCGGGATTGCTTCCAGTGTTGGAGGAATTGGAGGATGGTTTCCGTTGTTACTTCAGTCCATTGGTTGGACCGGAGTTTTGAGGGCCGAAGAATACTTGAAGGGAGAGGCAGGTGGTGCGAACCTCTGAGTGACACGCTTAACCTTGACGGCGGACCGGATTGCGATACTGGATTTTTTAGGATGCCGGGCGGTGCTTTGATGCCGGATGTCCCCGGGATGGCCGGAATGGAGCCCGTGAGTGGCGGTGGAATCGAACCGAGATGCCGGCCCCCTTGTAATGTGGAGAGGAGAGATTGAGTTGCGGATGTGGGAGGGCGTGTAGATGCTGATCTGTAGGTTGAACTGTATGTTGTTGTAGATGATTCCAGTGAGAACCGTATCCTCGATTTTTTTGCTGGACAGGTGGTGGAGGTAGTATCGCGGACCGGAGGTGAAAGCGGGTTGGAGGATCGTTTTGAAGATACCTTGGCTGACACAGTCGCACTGGAAGAGGATTGAGAGGTGGTAACGGATGCAGCAGCCACAGCTCGTTGCCGACGGTCTCTGTCCGTCCGTTGCTTGGACTGAAGGTGGTGTTTTCGAATGATCGCCCATCGTTTGGGGGGAGAGTGTGACACAGATCTTGCATTTCTTCTGCAGGCCATCACAAAGGCGGTGGCGCTGACAGCACAGATGAGGGTTGATCCTACGCTTCGGCAACGGGAAAGCAAAGCCAGGGCACTTGCACTTTGTTGGTGATGGAACGTTGATAGCGTCTGGATGGAACGCATGAGACCGTGGAGGTGTACGATCAGTCTTCGGACGTCGAACTGTCCGCCATGGTTGAGTTGCGGTTGGTGAGTGGGTGTTTCAAATTTGGAAGCGCAACGGCGGTGTCAATAGAAGGTGGCGCCCTCTGGCGGAAGAAAGAGAAAGGGCGGTTCTCCGCCCTCATGGCGGAGGAGGACGAGAAAAGGTGGTGCGGATGGAAAGGTGGTGCGGATCATGGAGTATCATGGGCACTGCTGCCCGTCGTTTGGCGGTGCACTTGGCGCGTTACAGATCCGCTGTGTGCGGAGACCGTAGGGTTGGACGTTAATATCCTTATCCTCTTGTGTGCGTATTGTTGGGGTTGTTTTGTTGGTTTTTCGTTTTTTGTATTGAGAGAAAGGCTGCAGCAGCGATGGCGAGGGAGGAGAAGAGATGTCCTTGGTGCAAGACAGTAGATCCAGCAGCTTGATGCAAATGGTAGATATGGCAAGGGTAGCAGAAGCAGCGGGAACCGAAGTCCGGGGTGGCAGTCTTTGTATACCCGGAATACAGACCGGATGGTGGCGGAGGACCGGCCGCGGACGTGGGGATAAGGATAGAAAGTCAGGAGAGGCTGGTTGGAGGATGGTATAAGAAATGTCCATACTAAGGGATTCATCACAGGCTAAGTTCATGGCGTGAAGAGGAGAGGGCAAAAGAGAAGGTACTTCCGTCCAGGAGGTGGATCGTGGAAAGGATGGAAACGGGGCCAGAAGTCTAAGGCCAGCAGGAGGACGAAAGGCAGGTGATAAAGGTTGGCTGGCCCCCAGTGGGATGGAGACAACAGGTGATGGAAGAATTGGTACTGGAGGTGAAGAATCTGGTGGCGTGGGATCACTGGAAGGACGGCAGGACAGGGAGGACGTGAACCGTCCCCCAAACTTGCGGAAAGCTCCGCGTTGACCGGCGGACGGGAAGGCGGTAGTGAGGCCTGGGAAGGGAACCGAAGGTGGCTGACGCGGATGGCATAACACCGAAGGCAAGGCTGGCGGTCGTTGCACGGAGGATTGAGAGAGATGGACCCGCGTGGGCGGACCTTGTTGCATCGAGACGGAAAGGAACCAGAAGAGGCGGCAGTATCCGCGAAGGGAGTGGCATGCCCCGAAGCAGATGCAGCAGAATGACGACGGATGGAATCCATGATGGCCGATGGGTAGGGCACGGTATAGTTGGCAGCGCATGACCGGCTCAACGAAGATCAGGTGAGACACAGGCAAGATGGCCGAAGAAGAGGATCTGCAGCGGACCAAGTAGGACACGTCGTACAAGACGACCGGCGGATAGGCTCTGCAGTTAAAGAGGTCGCAGTGGGAGCAGGGACGACGGTGGGGGGAACGGGGATCCGCGATCCCTCGTCCCGACTGGCGGATAGTTGCACAGGCGAGGAGGAGGCCCACCGTGTTCTTCTGCCGGGATGTAGAAAGAGTGGACAGGACGGCAACCACCGCGGATTGTAGGTAAGCAGTGGCGGATGGACGGGATAGCTCGAGAGCGACCGCAGCTGCACAGGGGCTTATATGGCCAAGCCTGACGCATGCACGGTGAAGTACGAGCCAGGCAGGGAAGGCAACTTCAACTTCTAGGGGATACAAATAGCTCAAAGGGGGAAACTGCTAGTTTAAATAAGGTAATGTATATTTTCGTCGGCTATAAAAAGGTCCTTTTGGTCGTTGACTTGTCATATGTACACTAGTGTGGATTTTGACGAGTTGGATGATCCAGCAATGCGGAATCCAACAATGTCTTTTGTATAATTGTAATGTGGTCTAGTTAAGGATCAGTTGTAATGTGGTCTAGTTAAGGATCAGTTGTAATGTGGGGGTTGTACAGAAAGTAAGCCACTGTTGTCTTCCGATTGTTACTGCGGGGCACTGATTACAATGTTTACTGTGACGCCTCCTTCCAACAGACGACCTGGGAAGGTGGAATCGGGGTTGTAAATCCCTCGATCAAGCAGTTTTTGCGACGCAAAGTAAGGGCAGTGTGCTCGAGCACCATCTGCGAGCTGATTGCGATTTCGGTGGCTTTGGATGCGGCCCTGGATTTAGAATTGCCATCATTTACGATTCTTTCTGACTCCCTATCGGCGATCCAAGGATCGATTGAAAGGCTTGATGTATCCGATCCTCTTGTCTTTTCAATACGTAAAAAGTTGTGGGCGGCGCTGCAATCTGGTGTGGGTGCGCTGCGATGGGTCAAGGGTCATGCAGATGTACAAGGCAATGTTCAGGTGGATGGGCTGGCGAGGAGTGCCTTGTCAGGTTGCTCTCCAGAATTGACGTTTGTCTCGTCTGCCAGGACTAGGAGACCGATCATTCATGAGTTGTTTCGGGAGGAGGAATGGGGCGTCGCCACTACTGGGCGCACCCTCTTTCGGCTGCAACCAGGTTGTGTACTCGCCATGGCTCTTGACAGTCTCCCTTTGTAGGCGGCTCCAGCTTTGTCCAGACTACGGATGAGCCACTCTTTGCTTCGCGCTCACAGTCACGGCTGGGATGGTTGCAGTGCCGGACTGCACTGTGTCATTGCTAGGAGACTGTTGACCACTTTCTATATTTTTTGTAAAAAGTATAAGGTTCAGAGGGGCATCATTGCAGGGTGGATTGGGACGCACCCAGGCGTGCCACATCCTCTGTCCCAGTCCAAAAGTTGTGACACGGTAAAAAGACTCCGTGCGGTCGCAGCGTATGTAAAGGCTACGTCTCCGACTTAGTGGTTTGCTTGTGTGATCTTTCTGCTACCCGCAGTGTAGCCGCTAGGGTATTACTCGGTGTTGTACACAGCAGTCAGGCAAGTGCATTGTGAAGTGAACTGGGTAGTGTGTGTGCCAGGCCATGGTGGATGTTCTTGTACACAGTGGTGTAGGAGTTTGGATCTGTGGGTTTCTTGTGTTTTGGTTAGAGTTGGATTGCAGTTTGGTTATGTCGTCGCGTTGTAATTTATTTCTGTAGCTGGGCGCGTGGCAAACGGCCAAGACCTGCAATAAATTGAAATTGGAACTGTACTGCCTATTTGTTACTACCGCTGCCCATTTCACCAAAGTTGCTTTAATTACAACTGCTCTCATCTCTATTTTTTTCTTCTGCGTGCAACTCTCACGATGGTGAGGTTGACTGTGGCTAGTTCTTGTTGTTAGGCTTAAGATGTTATGATGGCCTTCCAGGTTACGAATATTTCCACATGACTGATGGATGGTAAGTTTGCGGACAACAGCCTCTAATTATGTGAGTAATCACCCGAATGTTGAAAGTGAATTTTGATTAAGCGTTATGAACTAATAACAGTTAAAACTTTGTTCAGTTAGAAGCCTCTAAAACTCTCGCCGAATGATGAACATAGCCTAGTTTTCCAACTTAAACCAAACTAGAACTTGAGCACAGACATAATGAAAACAACAGGTGTAAAGATGTAACCCTCAGGTTGACGGTTACAATATGACAATTAAAGTGCTTTTGGACCTTCTTAATTTGCTGCGATTTGATGTGACCTAGATTAACGACAACAATTAATCGCAAGATGCATACCGATCCCCTGGCTTCTTAAGGCCTAGTCATTTAGTTAGAGCTCTGCAGGTCCGGTTTACAGCCCGTCCAAATCGTAAACCGACACTCTAGGTACTTCACAAAGAGAGGACAGCCATTATTTTTAGTCAAGTAACTTTTGTCTTGGCTAAACGTCAAATCAACTTCAAACGGCGCTATATGCCCCACAAATACAAAACAATGGGATCAAATTGATTTATTTCATGAAATGAATCACTAGTGACATTATTATTTATCAAATGAATGGGCTACCAATCCAACTGAAAGTATGCCAGTAATACCTGTACAAGATGTATATAATACAAAATAAGTTACTGTAAAGATACCTTTTAGAAGCATAATAAACAAGAATATAATACAAGCTTACAAATAAAACAGATTTACAACACCAGTAAGAATAAAAACATCGTTAGCTACAAAGGCATGTTAGTACCATGCTTTTTTGTGTGTTTCATTATGTGATTCAACATTTGTGCTCAACTTCCCTATACCATGTAATTGAGGAACTAATATATCTTGATGCAAGAAATATAAAGCAAGAGGCACTTTTGACTTAAAAATCTGATTAATAATTATCTTCCATTATCTGTTTGCAAAGTAGATGAACTAAATGTTATCTACTTTAAAAATACTTACATTTGGGAGTGGCTTGTACAAGTCTAATGGGAATAAACCAATCCTGTTGAAAAGCTCTGTACCATAATGTTCTAGGGACCACCTTCTTTGTATTTTGTTCCCCCAAAATAAAATCTTTGTAAAATTGACCGACTTATATTTGATCAACCTTTTTGAAAGTCGATTCCACTCGCCAAATGGCTGCGAAGGAAAATTAGAGGTTAGTTGCTGCAATTCCTTGGCCAGAGATATCGACAAACGTCCTCCCACGCATTTTAAGACCAACCACAAGTCAGTGCGCTCCCCATGAGCGGAGCTATTCAAAAATCAGTACGTTTTTAAGGATTTTAACACATTTTTAGGTGGTTGAAAACACTCCATAAAGTAAATTTACTGAAGGGTTAAACTATTCAATGTCAGTGATGTTAATGGAAAAATTACAGTACTGGAAAATATCAAGCAAAAGGTTCATACTGAAAAAAAAATCTGTGCTATAAACACAATGTACAGAATTTACACAATCAACCAAGAATGTGACAAAAAAAAACAAATACGGTGTGCAAGAAAGCAACAATTGGGTGAAAAGACAAGCACTGGCGTACCTGTGCAATAATTATTACAAATAGCAGATGTAACGGTTTTGTGCAGCAAATCATTAATTTCAAAATACGTAGCAATAGGAATAGACTGTACAAGCCAAGCCTTTTGAAAGTCACTTTACGGATAGATCATTAACTAAAAGCGTGTTATCAGGAGCTTAAAAACGCATACACATCCTTAGGACGTGGAAGTAGCCATGTTGTACTTCTCGCTTTGTATTCCACCACTAGTCACAAGGTTGTCTGGGAAAGAAATGGCAAATAGTGTGTTCTGGCTCCAGGCCATTTAATTTAACATTGCCAAAATCTTGCTTTCACCAACACATTAACTCCCGACACGTGCGAGATCTGGCGGGAGGCTGGGAGGTGAAACTCATTCGCCATTTTCAAAGTTATTTAACTGCTATGGATTTCGAATTGGCATGTGCGGGGGTAATCGCAGCACAAGTGATAGATTTCACACATATCTATTAGGTAAAAACCAACACAGCATAATTTTCAACATGCGTTTGCCGCCAAGAGGGACTGTTTTGTTCTTCATGTGGTTTACCGTCAAGAGGGACTGTTTTGTTCTTCAAGTAGCGGTAAGGTGCGTTTACCGTAAAAGTAATAACGTCACTAGTTTGACAATTGGACGCATAGGGTCGTGTCACAGAAAGAGTGGTGGAACATGCGGTAAGATTATCTTGCATATTTCTTTACGCGACTCTGCTAACATTTTCTATAATGGCAGTGCTTGCTTAAGACACTTGTACTGCAACTTAAAATATAGGTCTACAAAATGTTAATCAAAATTAGAATTGTAACACTAGCAAGCAAATTATTTTCTAGGAAAGAACAGCCAATTTAAGATGTTATAAATTGACACGCTAATAAAGTCACCGGCTATAATATTATTCAATTATATTTTGGTAAGGCAGATTTATTACTTATAAACATTTTGATTGCGTTTGTAAAAAAGTTGCTTTAAACATAAAAATTGTTTTTACTTAAGCTTAAATTAGCACAAGCCTATTTCTTTTCGAAATAATGCTCCATGCCCAACATTAACCCCAAAACTTAAAAGTCAACCTAAAGTCTAAGACAAGCGAAAAGAACGAAAAAATATTAAAAGCCAAGTGCACCAATCATCCCTGACCCAGTGTCAATGATACGAAATCGTGACCCTGGCAGTCAATGAGGCAAAGGCATATCAACTTCCTCCAGGCCAACAGGAACACAAAGAAAGAGTGAAATGACAGGAGGGAAACCACTCCACAGAACAAGCCACGAACACCTGGAGATGTCAACGTTACCAATACACCCCCAAGGTAGAAGGAACTGCCCTTGGGAGGGGGGAAGGCACACAGTGAAACAACCCACCTGAATACAAGGTGTTCGCTTGCTTTACTCGCTCGGCCAGAGGTGCAAGGACTCCTTCGCCACAGGGTGGATAGAAGACGGCTCTAATTCTGATACCCCTTTCTCTCGGGCCCTCGATACGGCTAAGGAAATAACCAATATAAAAAACCAGACCAACAGCAACACCAAATCGTTTTCATGAGCCCAATATAGCCAGGCCGAATGACCCACCTGTACATGCGGCTGCGAGGATTTTAATGAGAGAGCCTTGACTGCAGGCGAGAAATAAGATGATGGTGAAGGGGGGGGGGGGGGGATTGTAACATGCTCATGTCGATTGTAGCATGTAAAAGATCTAGGAATTTCCAATTGGAATTACCTATCAAAATTGTTCCTCGCTCGTTCTGATGCCATGGCTTCGGCTGGAAGCACGTCAAACCTACAGCAACTAGGTTAGACAACTGCACGTTACGACTATTGTGCCAATGATGGGAGCTTATGTCTGCCAGCAAGTCATTGGAGGTAGAGTCAGAAGACATACGGCTGTTCACCAGCCTATCTGAACTCTTGTAATATAACTCGCCCTTGCACCTGACGTCACCATCGTCCTGCCTACCACTGAGCTTTTACCCTAACCAGTGAAGGATGTTGAGCATTAAGAACCATTTTTCGTACTACTTGGCTTGCATGCACTGCTGGTGGACAAAGACTCCCAACAAATTTTGAAGTAGAATCTGCCTTATGTTTCTTTGCACGCTTCGTAGTCTGTTTCGGTCCCTTGGGCGACGTAACCGCTCCCACGACTGACGTGGTCCCCGAGGATGAACTTTCCGAATGCTTGTTGGGTGAGACAGCTGTCGCTTACTTAGTGTTGGGAGGGGGGGGGATTCGTGGAGTGATGGGTAGTCCACTATTATGTACCAGCTCCATGATGTCAACTTCATCGTTCTCCAAAACCTTTATGAGGGCGTGCATCCAACGACTTGGCCTGGGAGCTGAAGGAGGAATCCACGAAGTTAGAACGATTTTCGTCCTGCCACTTCTCCGACTTGGCCCACTAGCTTCAAATCTAGAAATTACTTCCTCGGAATATGTTTTACAGCACAGGTTCTACACTTGTGGCACAGAGGATGGAGTGCTACCAGCGCTATAACAAGCCTGCACGAACTGCACACATTAGACAAGGAGTAGGATATAATGCAGCATCGAGAAACACGTCTGCTCCTCGCTGTACCCGGAAAGTGTGGATGAACGAGACGGCATTGATGAATTATGTAATCTGGGGTGCTATCCTGGTGGTGGTGGTTGGCGGGTATGTTGCCTTTAATTATACGGAACATAATTTCGAAATGAAATAACCTTAAATTAGAAGACAGACAAGTATTCAGGAGACAAGTAAAACCATGGAAGATTGCCACACTATAAATTGTACAAAATATATAAAGAACCGAATAGTGTAATACACTTTAACAAAATGGGAATTATCCACCCACACTAACAATTGTCATATATAACTGCATAATTGCTGTAAATGCATTCTCGCACATTGCCCATGCTGCTACCTTTATAAAAGCTGTCACTATACTTGTACGGGGGGGTACATGCACTATCATTTTTTTGTCACTTAATTTTTTGAAGTGTCGCAGCATTCAGCAATAGGTGTCGAAAAAAATCCAAATGTTCAAAAGTGTGGAAGCGGGTTTACTACGAGCACGGTACATTTGCGCTAACGCACATAACACCACAAGTAACAATGACATATGTATTCCACAGTCAAGAATTAACTCCTGTGTTGCTACAAGTATCCTTCATGCTACTTTGCGCAATGGTAATTTGTCAGTTCTGTGGTGTTTTTAGTTTTATTTTAAAGATGTGCACCAGACATTGATTTCATTTAAGGTTCATGGAAGGGGACAAATACCAGTTTTACTGATAACTTCACGATGAGATAGAAATAAATATCAGGTGCCAAACAAGCTTTTGTGTAAATGGCTACAACCTACACTGAACAAATGAGATGCCAGTGGAGGAGGAATATCCATAGGATGTTTAAGAACAGCCTCCGTCAATAAATAAATACCTGAAGCCGGGGATTTTGGTTTGGTTGGAGAGAACGAAGAGATTTTTAAAAATCAGTCAGGGTTGAGCCATAAAACGCAGACAAAAATACAAATTTACTTTGTGAGGCATTTGAGGACCAATTTTTAAAAATACTCTTTCCCCACACAAATTTTCCCCACACAAATTTGAACCATTCATAACTAAAAATTGTTCCCGGTCTGATCTTTCAGGTTTGGTCTTTTTAGCCCAACTTGAAAACAAAACTGAAAACAAGAAAACACTTAAGTCGCAGAAATGGAATGTATTGTTGAATGAGCTTTGCCTGGGTTGCACTGAAAGTTTGCCTCAATCAACATTTTAATTTGAAGGCAATAGTGCACATCAACAATAAACAACAGTTCTGTTAATTGCATGGTTTACATAAAGAAAGGTGGGTTTCATCTTAATGATATAACAAAATGGATGAACTTATTTTTTTTTTTAAGAATAATGTAGCAGAACAGTACACATGGTCCTGCGCTTTGCGTCTTCGTATAATTGCATAAAACTTTAACACATTTAACTTAAAAAAAAAACGTGCAAAAAATGCCTTAAACACTTTTAGCTATTTTCTATTACTGCAACTCACAATGTTTCAGTTATATACAACAAATTACATCTCACGAAGGATATTAAAATAGTCCATTTTGGTTATTTTTTTTTTTTACAATTTTTCATTTAGTAGGTAGTTTAAATTAACTCAAATCACATTAAAATTTTTCACCAGTTGCATTGCCAAAATGATGATTGTCAAGAAACACTGCATTACGAACAAAAAATCTGTACTGTGGCCAAGTCCTAAGAACGTGGTTTCAAATTAACAAAAATGCGGCAATCCACAAAAGAGCTCAATTCCTCCGAATTTATCCTCAGAATTTAAAGCCAAAATTCCAAATCAGGTAGGATAGCGAAAAGTCACATCCAGTCGGAATGAGTCCCGACAAACCACTGATGATCGTTGTGCAGCAGCTTGGCTCAACGGAGTGACGATAGTGTGGTTGGTCAAGGAGAAGGATTAAACTCAAGCCAGGATTAAGTCACTAATGCAGACAAAAGCGTGAATGTATTTCGTGTTTGTTATTTGGGATTAATAAACACCTGTTTTTATTACGGAAAAAGTGTTGCATTACATCAGTCCCAGAACGAGTTTGAAAATTTTAGCTATTGGACTAAATGAAGCATCACACTCATTAATGGGTAGGGAGATATTATTCCTCCTCAGTTGCATAGCAAGTTAAATATCCACTTGAATGTTATTAACAATCGTATCAAAAGTTTAGTAATACATCTATTTAAGCCTTTCTTTAAGGTCTCCCTTTACACTGTAGTCACTAGGTTGTATTTGTAAGTTAACAAGATTTTAAATTAGCAGGTTAAGATTTTAAATTGACTTTAAGTACATGGTAATATATAATGTAATAAACCATAGTTACGGAAATAACCAAAACAATTTTTTAAGGAAATAATGCTTAGGTTGATGGATAGGTTAATTGCATAAATTAAAAAAAAATTTCACTTTTTGTTACCTAGCACAGTATAGTTGCATGGTGGAATGATTATGTTAATAGTCTGGGTTGTTTTACAATTGATGTACTTAAATTTAAAAAATATCAACAAAATGACCATGTGGATCGGATGCTGACCTCTGTTGTTGGCCGTTTGAACTAGGACTAAGAAGTATGACATTTCCATCAAAGAAGTAGTGAAATACGTTACTACATCATTTACTTTGTCCCGGATGTTTTAATGTTTGTTGTTTTACTACTGTATAAGCGATGTATAGCACCTTATCGAAAACTTCAGCCTTAATCACGTTCAAGAATTATGCTGCCACACAGTTGTGTCTTTAAGCAACCATTTCGGAGTCTATTAAACACTGCACGTTACCATTTTATTGAACAAAACGATCTTGAATTTATTACAATGGTCTTAAAAAAAAGGACAAAAGGGATGCAGTGAACTGTATAGGAATAAAAATTGCAACTTAAAATAAAACACTCTCTTGAGTTTTGTGCGTGTGGTATGTATAAGGTGCTGAAATATTACAGAAAATTGGTCATTATAACTGAAATACGCTTGATTTTTCCACAAAACTAAGAAAAGAACGACTTTTTGATAATGGAATGACTTCTAAGCATGTGACAAGCAGGAAAAAAGATGAAAAGCTCTCTACTGCACATTATGTTAAAAACCTGAGATTATACTTCGTAATATTGGAAAATGTTTTAGTCTTTAGTTCCTAACGAATGCAAATGAAAATTTCACGTAAAAATAATTGTCGCACATCTACTGGTGGCCGTCTTACTACGATGTGCAGATACAAAATTACAAACATGATAAAAAATGCTGTATTAGTGAGGTACCTGTAAAAATTGCACATTTACTCCAAGTTCCTTCGTAGGTGCTGGCGTAATAAATGTATCATCGACGTTATAAAACACAACTTACAAAGTAGACCAAAAATACAGTCTAAACATCTACACATTGATTAGCATTCTTGAGTAAACACTTGAGGCCAAAAAGTCAGAGTATAGAGTGGAAAACGGTGCCGTAAACATTTCAACAACTCTGTCCCACACAGATTTTGGCTACTATGCTACTATACAGCTGTACAAACGTCTGTCACCATTGGGACAAAAAAGACAAAGCATCTCTGAATTGCAACACTGCAATAATTGCTGGAAGCACACGCACAGACATGCACTCACTGATCAACTGTCAGTGCTCAGGCAAACGTGCAAAAGCATTTGATCCCTCAAAGCAAGATAGCTGCTCACATTTTTTAAATTTCCCAGCTTAACGACGCTTCAGAAATTGCAAACGCAGACAATGATGCTTTTACAAAGTGTGTATTATGTAATTATAATAATAGGTTTGAGATCACATCTCTGCTTCAAGACGGCTCAATGTTACCAAGGACGCTGGTTTGCTGATGTCAGGCGACGGACTTGTTCTTCTAATTCGGATATACGGTTGTCTTTGGCTTCTAGCTGATCCTTTAGGCTTTTAATTTCTTCTAATTGGTCGTTGTATGCCTTACGGAACTGGAAGAAAACAACCCAAGTTTTTCAGTTTAGCTTAATCTTCTCGCAGATGATTCATGTTGAAAGTTTTCGAATTTCACTTATACGCAATTATGGCTTCAAAAGCACAGTAAAAAAACGAAATTTTTTAAAATTAAAATTAGTTTTTACTATTTTAAAATACTTACCTTCAGTATGTGCTAATTCATTTCGATTTTGCTTTATTTGCCCGATTTTTAAACCCCTTTATCGTTTAAAACCGCAATATGCTGAGTTTAGCGAGTCTGCCGCTGGCGGCGTGGCCTATATCAATTGATAAATCGGCCGTTCCCTCCACTCCGTGTCGGGCATCTGTGATAAATAAGCGGGAGCCCATTTTACTTGCATTGGATCACTACAGATTCCCAATTTTGTGTACCGCCCTTGTAACCTAACTGAAATAAATGGGTACTTAAACATCCCTTCTACGTTGGAACACAAAATTTTGCCTGATGCAAAGTATTTTGGAATGTTGCTAATTTTCTTAACTAACCTATTTACGTTAGGCCTATAATCTGAATGCATTAGGCCACCCTGTGCACCATCTCTTAAATCGTCTTTTTGTTGTTGATTCCTGGTGGATCACTTTTTTCATTCACGGACACCACTCTGCTTCTTACAAATTAAAATTTTTTTCATTTGAAATTTAATTCAACACTTCGTACTTGCACGTAGCCTAGCATGCATTTTCACAAACGCTGGCATGTCGCCACAGGGTAACACGCATGTTGCACTCCTGCTCTGCTCTCTTGGCTCATTGCATCTTGCTGCAGGATATCGGCTGCACGAATATCCTTCGCCGTTTTTAAAATTTAAGGCAATTGGCTTTCGTACTTGAAGCAGATAACATAATTTATTTTAATCTATTTAATTTAATTTTAATTTATTTTATTAATCGTCTTTGACATGCATATTCACAGTAAAAAAACCCCATTAATTTACAAGATAAAATTAGTTATTACTTATCCCAAAATATTTACCTTTCATTATTAGCTTCACAGAGTTTACATAAATGCTCAATTCTCAAAGGCCTTAATTATACTTTCAGAGGCTTTCATAGGTCACCACCGACCGTGTGATGCGAATGCTCACTCCCGGCAAGCAGTGCCACTCACCTCCACATTCGTTTTGCAGAACGTGGGGATGAAGGGTGGGTTTATACTAAAGGCAAGTATTTTAGGATAAGTAAAAGCAAATTTTGTCTTTAAAATTAACGATTTCATTACTGTCCGAAAATACTTTCCTTTAGTTATTAGCTGACTTTGTCCAACAAGAGACGGGTCAAGCTAAACCCAGAGCTAAAATATCCAGATGATAAGATGACATTAACAGCTTCCCAAACAAATGAAGATACCATCTGAACTGATTTGGCAATATCTTTGCCCACTGCGTTGCTAGCCATAACGTGTTCTTTCATCTGTGCACCGCCAATAGCTCCACTTACATAACACGCATGTAAGCCATCTTATTACGCTAAGTGCAGGTGGACACTATTTCATCTAAAGGCATGCCAGCTACAATGCCCATGACGAACCAACGATCTTAACTCGTATGCTCGCACCTACGGGGAAGATCTAAATGATTAGGAACAATATCGTGTGCACGGCAAATAACAAATCCAGGTTGCGATCTTGACGAAAAAACCGGCAGTCGGAAGAACGAGTCTGTGGAGAAGTCCTATCCTGCAGTGGACACATCGAAGCTGGTGGTTGAGTGCATTAGAGGCATGCTTTCGAGGAACAGGGCACTGAGAACGTTACCCCATCGAAGAGTCCACCCCTGGGGCAAGGGCCTTGATAACGAACGAGGGGGTGGTGCTTCATCCAGACGCTGGTTCTTGGCTCTGAATTCCTCAGGAAGAGTCTTTATTACACTGAGTATGACCGAGCTCCCTGGAAAGGCCGGCCAATTCACTTTGGCGAGCAGCCATGGTCAATGTCACTAAAAACACCGACTTCTGGGTAAGATGAGAGTAATGACGCCTTGTGCAGTGTGTGCCTTAGGATTCAGCATCACACTGGATAGTACCAAGGGAAAATTCCAGGAAAAAAATAAATGTTGGGTCAGAGGTTATCAAAGGCACGAACAAACCGAGAAATGATTTTGCTGTTGCCAGCCGCCGTAGGTCCTATGCAGGTTAAAACGGAGTTGATGATGGACCGATATCCTTTGAAGGCAATTGGAGTTATGCCTGATTGAAAGAGATGGTCCAGGAATCGGTCAAGGAAGACAACGAGGGATTACAGTGGTCAACAGACTGTTCAGTACATCAAGTATGCCACCGATGCCACTTTGCTTCATAAACCTTCACAGTAGATGCACTATGACATTGAAGGATGCGACGAGTCAAAGGGGAAGAAAACACAGCCGCTCGTAAGTTCAGATTCAAAGTCTCCACGCGTAAAGATGTAGACACGCCGGGTTTTGGTGAAGGGTCCTGCTGCGGTGTTGTGTCAGGAGGTCCAATGACAGAGGCAGTAGCATCAGATCTTCTTCGGACAGTTCCAACAGGTCCACAAATCTGAGTGATACCCGGGCCGAAGGCTCTACCGAACCAAATTCTCATTGTTTTCATCCTGGCGAAGCCATATCTTAAATCATAGTTGGGGCAGGCAGACACGAATCCATTTCCGTTACAGCAAGCTAGTGAATACATTCGGTCACAGGGAAAGTGTGGTATTGGGCACGCTTGGGTGCCTCTACTACAGTTACAGTAAAAAATTCCGCTCCTTCGGGTCGTGCGGTAGCAAAGGTTGACCTATGGAAATCTCGGCGCAGTCCTTCCTTGTTATAGCCACAAGTCCAAACTCTGACGAAACATCACTTGAGATTGGGGTAGATGACGAGATGGCGCGTACACAGCATCAGAATTGGCGATGGTCGTTCGCAACGGATTGGCAGCGCTAAACACCGGAGCCGGCTGCGCTTTACAATAGGTCCAGGGCAAATAATAATGAATTGAACCCGCAAACTGCCTCCACGGAATGAAACAGACTCCTCCTCCATAAAACTCATCCTCATCGCTAGAACGGTAACCATTCTCCGAGCAGTGATCGTAAGGGTCTTCACTCTATGACATCCATATTGTTGACCCTTGAAAAAGCCACCCCTTGTAGCACAATAATCCCTGATGGGCGAAGTGCTGACATGACGAATAAGCGAAGTAGCGGCGGCACTTAATGGTGAAGTGACAAACCATCGACAAGACAAAGTGGCGTGTCCCAACATGGCGCAGCTGTGACGATCCATTGTGTACAGGCAAATGTTTATACTGTAGATAACACAGAACCTTCCAAAGGCGGTGAAAACAGTGAAGACGTGACATTGCAAACATTGCATTTTGTTCATTTATAGTGAACAAAAAACGTCGGCTACGTCCTAAGTAAAATTTATATGAATCTTCCACCCAATCGCTTTTTCTGATGAAGAATTGAGTTTCCCAATCCAACAGACATTCGTACCTAGAGGGCTCCCAATTGGCTGAACTGTGCAGTGTGAATGCGTACATAAAATACCATAGCAATGCATGTTACAAACTTACTTCTTCTTCAGTTTTCGGTGAGTTCATCTCGATGATTTCCACTTCCTTCTCGTCACGCAGTGTTATGTAGGTGGCAGTTGGCAATTTGTGGGTTGTCACTATGTCACACATCATGACGCCATTTGAATTCTGGTTGGTCGTGGTCTGTGTCGTTAGGTTACCCCACATCTGCTGAATTTGTTGAAACCGGGTGCCAAACTCATCGTCATCCAGTTGTCGACTAAATAAAAAAAAAAAAGACATACAGTAATTAAAACGACAGTTTACTATCATAAGAGTTACCACACTTAAATCACACAAACATTACAACCCTGTTCACATGCCAGGGTACATTGCATTGAAAACACATGCATGACAAGAGAAAGGAAGGCACGTGTAGGGGTACAAAACTACGTCTACATTTCTTCAAAGCTTACACAATAACAGTGAAGCGGCCTTAGAATGTTCTTTGTTCAGCATCGTGTATGCTTTTCAACCCCCTACCCTTGCACGTTACATTAACAGGACAATTGCAACGTTTACAGTTACTACTACCATGAGTGGTTAGATTGTTTGCGCAAGTTTAGGTCCATAGAACCCTTCTATAGTGAACTTTATTTATTTATTTACTTCATGAACGCCAGATCTAAACGCAAAATTTGAAATTTGCCGGTCGCTGGTTGGCTTAAGGTTCAGCAGACTTCCAGTTAAACGAGAAGTCGGTCCGACTGGACAAACAGACACATGACAAAATAATGATGATGGGTCCAACCAGCAAGATGTAAACATACACAACAGATCTTGCCCCTAACGAGAGTCACGTATTACGAGAGACTATCAACTCAACTCAAACAATCTGTCCACTCACGCTACTACTAAGGCTGTACCAGTGAGTTTTTTTCTTAGGGAGCCAACTAATTTTAAAATCCTTTCACGCAAAGGTAGTGGGAAAAAGCCTCGTAAAAGCAGGTAATAAAGGCTGTAAATTGTAATATAGGCACAACTGTGTAGTGCCTAATTTGGAACATGGGGTTGGTCGGCTCCTGCTTATTTTGGTGTTCAAAATATGCCGAGAGCAGCTACCGAGCATTTTGCTTTGGTTATATCTGTCGTAACTTCAAAGTAAGCTTAAAATCATTAATTTTTTTTTTCTTTTTGGTTAGCTCGTCGCCACACCACCACTGACCAGTACACGTAGTGAACTCACGTGGTCGAGGTGTTAATAAGGAAAAAAGAAAACTGCTACAACAGCAATAGTATCAATTGGATTGGATGCGTATGCCACTTAAGACTACAGCACTCTAAAAAGGTAAGCAATGTTTCATTATACTATTTTACGCTTTTAGAGTGGAAATAATACCTGTTAACAGCAGAAGACCTAACTTCTAAGTCTCGGAGAACGAGTAAAATGAAACTAGCTCTGCGCCTAACTAATCCTGTGTCACAACTGTCTCGCAGGAAAAATGATTGATTCGACTCGGTAACGTACAATAAAAAACTCACCGAACTATCAATTAATACTTACTCGGATTGACGTTATTACAGCCTTACGCACAGCTGATGACTTATGAATCTGCTTTGGGGAATATCAGCATTTTATTCAGATCATTTTGTAAAACCTACAAATGAGGCAGTAGTTTTTACACTTCAAGCTAAACTGGTTGTGACACGATATTCTCCAAGACTTGGTCATCTATATCTAATAGCTGCAAACTGACGAAGGATTTGTGAATAAATATGGCCAACAGACCTGTGCTGACAACCACAACGGGTTCCTGAAAGCATAAAAAGATAAACTTTGTGCCCACAACCTTTAAAATGACTACTGAATCAGTGGACTGGTTGGCCAGAATGAAAACATCGGCCTCGACTGATGATGTCACAGGAGTAATAAGTGGCAAGTGAGGGAAGGGGGGCGCAATATAATAAATTTAATTTAGACAGTTTAGAGCAAAAGAGTTCAGGTATTTGGTCTTCAAGTTTGTTTTTATTTGCTGTAACAGCAAGTCAAGTAAACTGCTTGTTAGTTGATTGTGTGGGCACAGCTTTACAAATAGAGCTACTAGAACCACTAGAGCTACTGATATTTACCTACACTAATATAAAGATTACGTCGGGTCAATGAAACTGGTACGTACATTAGAAGGCCAATTTCCCTCAAGAACTGTTCTAATACTATTTGTTGGGGATCATTAACGGCAGCAGAAGAAATGAAACAAAAAAAAAACAGTGCAAAGATAGGTAGCGGAGTGGGAAAACTTTTAACAAGCTTGCCCACTCCACTAACAGCTGAAAAATGACATCCACAAATGTGAGGCCTGGCAGTTACAAACTAGGTTCAACTATCATCAAGAAATGAAAAAAACCCAATCATGCAATTTTTCCATGCAGAAATAATATCTTTTACATGCAACTGGCATGGACAATTGGAAGAATTAATTGGAGTATTGAATTAGGGAGGGGGGGGGGGGAAAGAGGGCTGCTGATCCAGCCAACTCTTAATGAGTGAAATGTTGACGTAGATCTGTACCCGTGACAGGTCAAGCTAAAACAAAAAGAAGTATATGTAACAACTCAACACTATGTGTCACTTGTTGGATCCAGCACTCCCATCCTCAGCCATCCACAGATTAGAGCAGCTACAGAAAATGAATATTGCACCCATGAGCATACTGCAAACCTTTTTTTGTCGCACATTACGGCACGTTCAGTCTTTGTCATCATGGCTGAGAGATGGTAGAGCTTAACCTGTTGCCTGAAGAAGTGACTGGAAAGTGGAGCCTGGTGAAGTCCGTGCTTGCCAGGGCAATGTGAGATACCACCAGTCTTCTTCAGCAACTATGGCATTTATCCTGGAGCAAACTAATGCCCATTTAGACAAACTAGCTCAATGCTGGACTTTTGTGAAGCAGAAAAAAGTCCAGGAGGGAAGGGGTAGATCAATGGATCTGAACCGGGAAACTTTTACAGACATTGCCCGGAGTAGACCTCATAGCTTCCAAAGGAGCCTGGTAGTTCCACCATTACCATAATAATAAACGACAGCCTGGACTTGGCTGAGATCCACTTTCCAGTCACCAGCTTCATGAGACAGTTAGGACGAGCTCCACCTTTACCACATTCCCAATCACAGATTTTTTGAAATTACGTTTCTACCAGTCTTTTTTTTATTTGTCCACAGATTTATACATAAACTTGTAACTATTTTAAGTGAACAGATTGGAATG
>JAHWFP010189945.1:1562-14057 GCA_023313725.1 Lithobius niger | reverse complement strand
CGAGTTCCAGGTTGAAGAGATCTGCATTGTTGAGAGCCCAGTCGTCGAGATAAGCGTTGGCTTGTATTTGGTGTCGATGAAGGTTCGCCAGGATTGGTTTGAGAACTAGGGTAAAAATTCTTGGGGCTGCATTCAGGCCGAAGGGGAGGCAGCGGAATTCGTAGACTTTCCGGTCGTAGATGAAGCGAAAGTAATAGGTTATTGTTGAATGAAGGGGGATGTGAAGGTAAGCGTCTTCCAGACCGATGGTGACTGTTCTGTCGTTTTGCTTGAATGATTGGCGGATGGAGTCGAGAGTTTCCATTTTGAAGTGTTCGTTTTGGATGAACTTGTTGAGAGGTTTCATGTTGAAGATCAGAAGAAAGCCTCTTGATTTCTTGGGGCGGGTGAAGATTGAACTGTAAAAGCCCGGGCCTGGGTTGAGTTGTCGAATCGCCTTTTCCCGCAGTAGTACCGATACTTCGTACGACAGAGACGTTGTCGTTTGGGGCGAGAAGTCCCATGGAGGAGATGGCGACAGCGGCGGTTGATGTAGGAACATCGGACGAAAGCCGTGTTTTATTATCGATAGGATTTCCAGGTTGGTGGCCAATTCTTGCCAGGCTGGGAAATAATGGCGTAGTCTGGCCCCGACAGGGAGACCAGCTAGGCGCAAGGCGTCATTGTTGGTTTTTGCGGTAGATGCTTCTACCCCCGGGGGATGAGACTCGGCTCCTTCGGTCGGGGGCGGCGGCGTGCTTCTGTTGGGAGCGTTGGCCAGAGCGAGAGCGAGGAGCGTCGGTCCGAAAGGGCTGCTGATTCCGCTGTTGGTAGGCATCAGTGTCGTTCGGGCGGCTGGTGGAGGTTGATGACGCCGCTTTCTAGTGCCAGTCATCTGGGGCACGGGGTTGGCTTGCTTGTTCTTCGAGAACGGGTGGACTGAAGACATGGATTGCTTTTGCAGCTTCGGTTTTCTCGAAACGTCAAGGTGAGGAGCCAGTGTCGGGATTAAGCCACGGAAGAGAGTTTCTGACTCATGGATCAGTTGATTTCTGAGTCGGTGTCGTGTGGAGACGTTCAGGTTGTTTGCAAAGGCTATGTCGCGTAGGAGAAGGGTGTTGTTGAACAGCGTTCTCGTTGCCCAATTCATGGCGTGGTAAGTAGCGAAGTTAGCTTTTTGGAATAGCTGAGAAATTAGGGATGACAGGTTCTTGAACTCATCCGGAGTGACATCGGACGAAAGCTTTTCACATAGCGCGTTAATGGCCGTGTGGAGGACATCTGCTTGAGAGGCCACGCGTAGCCTTAGCCGAAGGCATTTGTCGTTTTCGTGCAGTACGAAGGTTGGGACGTCAGCTTTCTTGGGTATTGACAACGAGGTCCCGGAATCCATCTTGATTTCGCTGCAAACAAACTCGCACTCCGGGTAGGTGTCAAAGTTGCGGGGGTTAGTGGCGCTGTCTCCAAAGGATCGGAAGAAGCTCTTTTGACGGCCAGGGCGCGGCGTAGAAGGTTCTTTGTCAAGAAGAAGGGGATCGCCTTTGCCTAGTATGGAGCCTTCGTTGCGGAGGGGACATGTTAGAAGTGTCGTTGATTAACCCAGGAGGCAGCGGGGCTTTGCGTCTTTGTCTCGTGAGGCAAATCCAAGGTCTGTTGTTAGGCCACGGTTGATGACAGGGGCGTCCGACATCTTAGTGGGCTTGAACAGGAAGCAGTCCGGGACAGTCTGCTCGACAGTCTTTAAAAGAGCTGCGAGCGACAGGGTGGATTCATCTGGGGTGTCGTCCGGGAACCTGATGCACTTCTCGGCAGCAGGGGCGGGCGACAGAAGGTGACGCGACGACAGTGTGTCGTCTGACTTGCGCTTGGGTGCCGTAGCCAGGGGAAAAGAAGCGGCACGCCTGTGCCCTTCGTGGCTTGACGTGGACGCAACCCAGTTCTGGGTACGAGCCTTGCATACCGATGACGTGCAGGAAGGAGGCGGCATCGGATTGACTTGCAGGTGACGGATGGTGTCATGTACGATTTCCCGTACAACACTGCGGCTGACGCTGAGGCCTTTCCGGGAGGAATTGGACGACAGGTCGAGCGGCGAGTTCCGGTCCGGAGAGTGGGCAAGTGTCACACGGCGGAGGTTCCGCTTGACGGCCTTGTAAGAGTCCTTGGCGACTTGAAGGTCGTGCTGGAGGGACGACAGGTCCAGCGGGGTGGGAGGCGGCGTGCGCTGGCCCGGGAGTAGTGGAGAGTCAGGCGATGCGACAGCAGGAGCAGGCGTGACATCGGGAGGTGTCGTGTGGGCTGGGTCGTAAGCGACGAGGTCGAGGGCGGAAGCCCAACGGCTGCCAAGATCGAAGTGAGCAAGGGCACGAGGATGAGCGTCGGACGCAGGATGAGCTTTCGAAGCGGTGGCCATCTTCAGCAAGGAATCCAATTTTCCAAACGACAGTCGGGGAACCGGGGAGCGAGGTGGCTTGGAGACACCTCTGGAGGAAAATGAATGCCGATAGCGTGCACGCTGTAGCTTTTATAAGGGAGAACTGTGCCGCGCATGCGCGGTGGGACATGCAAGCAGGCGTCTACGAGCCGGAAGTAACCTCCAGGGGAACATCACATTCGAGGAATGTAATGCTAAAATTACCAGGTTAAGTCGTTTTGGCAATAAAGAAAAATGGTTTTCCCACACCCCTAAGCACGTTCCCCCAAATGATATCTTCTCAACCCACCCCCCCTCAATACATATCCCCATACATATATGACCCCCACCCCTAATTTAGGATCAATAACCCCCTCTTTTGGTAGAAAATACACAGTCGTCTGTTTGGTAGAATTTACATAGATTTTGATAGGAAATACAAGGTCATTATATGTCACATGTGTGGGGGTTGTGTAGAGCGCAAAAAAGTGTTACGTTATCAAAAAAGCGTGGGTTATCAAAATTAACCCACGGTCACGTGTGTGGGTTTTCAGATTAACCGTTTATAACGGCTACACTTTTAGCATTGGGATGTGTTGGCGTGACGTCACCACTGTGCATTAAACATCGTTAATCAGTTGGTTATCACAATTTTACGTTTCATTTACTGTTAAATAAATTAATACATGCTGAAGTTGCATAATAACCCAATTTTTGGTTAATTTTGTTCAAAATTCGTATACCCGTTCGTTTGTATACACCTTATTGCATTTTGACAAAAAACGTAAAATATGCTGGTGTTTTAACACTAGTTTAGCTATCACGATATTTACTCTATTGCCGCACAGTGAAGCACTAGTGATTTAAGATAAATTGTTGCTGTATTGCTATAAAAATCACAGAATTTTTTCCTCCGACACTAAATTTTTACCAGACTCTTTGCCAAATTCCCAACTTTTCCAGAACCACGAAATTTCCAAGTTTCCCAGACCATTTAACACCCTGTTATACTGATTGCTAGACTACCCTAAGCCAAGAACTCTAGTATAAATTGTTTTCCTCTGTACAGGGGAAAAACCCTTCACCAGTTAAAAGGCCAATTTCCCCTGGATTACGAAGATTCCTAAGAATTCCTAAGAAAAATGCTACGTTATGTCATCGCTAAAACTCGTTCCAGAATGCACTGCTCGCTCACATAGCTGCATACAGAGTTGTAACACAAACAATAGAAATTCAATTACGTTTTACGCAATAATTTGTTATCTTATTTATCTCGTGGTATCTCATTTATCTCGTAGTAGCTTATTTATCTCAACCAATTATCTTACATATTATATTCTAAAAATCTATCTGTTATTCAAGAAAAGGAATTTATAAAGAAGAAGTACCAGCAAATACCAAACTTATTAATTTAAAACCAATAATCTATTTATAATTTTGGCTGTAGATTCAAATATTGTGTATTCAAACACACACGAGGCCATAAAGTGTAGCGCTTTTACTTTCCAATATTACAGAAATTATGGAAATATCTACATAAGATCGTAGAAATCAAGAAGAGTGACATTTTAAAGAAAGAAGTGATATTGTCGAGAGTGGCAACAATAAAACTACTGAAAATGAAAACAAGTCGCTAATAAGGCATTGCCGGCGATTTATTTTATGCCCTCCCAAACAAAAATTATGACAAAGCCAGTGGGCTAAAGGTTTGCACTTGGTCAGTGCATGGAGACGTGGCCCGGGTTGGGGTCGGGGTCGGGACTTGAAGAGGGTCGTGCTGATTGAAGCGAATGATATGAGCAACCAAACTGTACCAGTGTTGCAAATGATGCGTCCGACACCAATTGTGTCAAGCTTATTTCCCATTCACCAAAAGAAAGTAAACTCCACTGAGAAGTTATTAGATACACCCATTGTAGCATACGGGGACTGTAGCTTAAAGGTAGTATCGTGGTAACAGGTTAAAGCAGTTGACATGTATTTGGGCTACCCATGTTCGATTCTCCAGCCTAGGATGACACATGAAATTATTTTGTCCATATGGCCACGCACTGTGCTTCACTGCAGTCCCCGTGTGTTACGACGGGTATTTCTATTTATTTCCCCTAGAAATATTCAAATGTCAGTACGTGGAAACTGATCCGGGTCGGGGTCGGATCTGGGTGACGTCAGGTCACTGAGACGCATTACATTCCCGTCAGTAATTCATCTTCCAGTTTTCTTTAAACAATCAAAGCGTTGTTCGTATATTCACTCTGAAAGCAACTGGAAGAAAATGCGCTGATTGCATGAACGAATCGAACAAACATAGGAGTTTGTTAGCCAGCCTGCGCACTACCAAACCAAGCCAGTGTTGCAATCGAACTCATATGTTTGTTTGGGGAAAGGTATAACATTAATAAATCAAAGCAAAAAATAGGACAGGTTTCATATTCAGTATACCAATATGTTGGTGTAGTGTATACTCCACGTCAAACCTAACTATGCCATTCGGATGTTTTTATTTTTAACATTGGACCAAGGGCAGTAGGTTGTTTTTGATGTGGTATGTCTGTCAAAAGCAACTTAGTTACAACAAGAAGGTACTCGAGCATAGTGAGATGACGCATAATGAGTGAACGAAGCGAGCAACTACGCTAGTTAAGCTTTATGAAATTAGACCCGATGTGTCTGGTGAGCTTGGAAATGAAAGCCTATAGCTTGATCACTGTCCCACAAGATTAAATAAGAGAAGGAGTAACACAAAAAGATGATGCACCAAGTTTGGTTATAATAAAGGATCTTACTATACGTCACGTTAAAAAAAAATGGTAATTCAAAATGGTAATGGTAATGCTAAGTTTTCGCCATGCAAAATTAAGAATTCCGGCATAGTTTCGCTGTTTGATGTCATGATGTCCAACGCCAAGTTAATCCCACCTATTAAGATTACAAGGTTAGATGAAAATCGAATATTGCACTAATAAGCAATTTTCAAGTTTTTATTTATCCATTGAATTGAAAAAAAAAAAAACGCAAGCATTGGTCAAGCCATGACTTTCGAACATCATGAAAAACGTTTTTAAGCACTCATTCTGCAACTGAAACAATTGCAAAACCGCTTTGAACTTGTGTGAGCATTTGTGCACTAAAGGGATTGTGTAGACCTAGAAAAAAAATATTAATAGTTTGCTAATGTAATTCAGTGCACTTACTAAGTCAGTAGAAACATGCTCCAAGTGTATGTGCGTTTTGTTGAATATCATCATCCTGGAATATCCATAATCTTTGTAATGAAAAGCAGTCCAAGGTGCCAGAACACGCGTGAAAGTATCATGACACTCTATATTTCCCTGGAAGAAAAACAAAATTAGACCAGTTTAAATGTAGAACTCTTTTTTGAAACCAAAACAAAAAATTATATCCCGTAGTGTAAACTTAAAGTCTCTGGAACATTTTAAATTTTACTTTTACTTGAAAATTATTGTATATGCTGTAGGCCTACTTGATGTTATCTCTAGCATATAACAAGTTGATAGTGCCATGGTTTCGTTTACAATGGTAAAACTTGATACTATATATACACTCACTTTAAAGAAAAATTTTTAACTAGCTGTAATTTTATTTATTATGAAACTTCCACCTTTATTCAACAAGAAAGATTTGTAACAGAAAAGTTCAAAAGAACACCTTAAAAAAACATAGAAAATTTTTTTTTAACTCCTTTAACGCTACAAAATTAAAAACTAATAAAACAATCTTTATAGCAATTGTTGATGGGGAACCCGACCTTACTTTATTAATAGTTTTTGTTGTTTATTAAGTATTATGAGAGGTAATTGATACCAGAAATGAAATTTTTGACTGTCAAAACTGTAGGACTTAATGGTATTTGTTAGTGTTGCTTGCAGTTCGGTATATTCGGTGTCCATTATATATGTACTCTTCTTCACCGGCTTCTTTACTGCCAATATTAGTTGTCAATACAATTTATTATCTTTTTCCTAACTCGCAGACAATTACTGAAGTAGGACGACTGTAATTGCTGTTCAAAACGTTTGAGATGAAAGCATCCAGACCTAATTCGAAGGTCTTCGTGACTTTGTGGCGTAAACCGGCCGTTGTAATTTCCTTAAGGTACTTTCCTTTTTGCCGCAGACTGAGGTCTCCTGTGCCCAGTGGGTCATGGCAGGATGCAGATGACCAAGGCAGGTGGGGATTAAAGCTCTGTGCCTATCTTGAACCCATCGCTTTTATCTCAATCGGCCCTGCAGTCAACAAACGTCCAGCGACCCAGCGACCCAGCGAGGATTAAGGGGTAAGCCTAGACCCAACGACTAAGCAAGGAAAGCAGAATTCGTGCTTCCCACGCTTAGTCATTGGGACTAGGTCCATCCCTTCCTCGCTGGTTTTTAAGACGGACGTGACCAAGGAACACGGCAGAAACCTTCTAGCCTCCACATTTTAAAATGGATTCATCATTCAGGGTTAAGGAGTGATTAACGGCACGCAAAGAAAGCCTTGAACCATTACCAGGAATCAGGTCTCTCAGACCAAGAGCAAGAGCTTGGCCTTCAACACAGTTAGGCCTAACCCTCTACTGCTAAAATAAAGAAAACGTTTTCAAAATGATGTGGAACCAGCTACGATTGTTCTATCAAGACCTTTTTTTTCATTCGTAAAGCTGGATGTATCATCTCTCACATGCCAAGAACAATTTTTGAAAAAATGCTTCCTTAATTAAAAAAAAATTCGTTTTGTTTACATTGCATCGAAAATCCATGCTATTTTCACCCAAACCACTAAACATGCTGGAACCACACAGGGGTCGTTCTATCCTAGGAATCTTCTCAGTTTTTTGTGTGCATAATCTACGCAAAAAATTAAGATGACTTTTTTTTTAATTTTACTGTAAGGCAAGTAGTTTTGCTGCTAGAATTATTTTCGTTTCGGTTCTAATGTTATTCCTATGGGCTATTGTCCAAGAGCCACAAGAGTTCTGAAAGCTGGTAATGCTTTTGGCAGTGAATGCTCACTTCTTCCCTTACCCCCGCCACCCCCCCCCCTTTCCCAGATCTCAAGGCTGTTTGGCAGTTTATATTCATGCAAATGTGAAGCCACTCAAAATGATGGCTGTTTGTTATAAAACCAGTTAAAAACTATTATATCACTAGGTAGATGTGCAGTACCCTCTACTACGCCCCCCTCCCCTCTCCAGAGAGTCCCAAGGCGGTATTGCAGTTTTTTTGTTCATACAAAAGTAAGCCATTCAACATGATGGCCGTGTATGTTATAAACCAAGTTTAAAAGCAGTGTTTAATTTGGTATGGGGGTGTGGGCCCTAACCCCCTCCCCCAACAAAGGGCTAAAAAATTAGTTCTCCATTTAAAAGCTGTACAATTACCGTAACCGGAAGTTCTTTTTCCTCTTTTTTTTTTAAGAATGTCTTTTTTTGTCTTATGGCTCTACTTGGCCCAGTCACATAAATAAAAAGGAAGTTCTTCCATTGCCCGAAATTATTTTTTAGCTTGTCTTCATTTTCCCTAATGCTATGATTGCCCTAGGCAAACAAGTAAAAAAAAAAAAAACCTTTTTCAAAACGTAATATTTGGAAGTAACAATTTGTTTACCGTTTTTGTGACAATCTTAAAGACAATCTTAAAAATGACAAAAAAAAATCAAATTCTTAAGAAAACAAGAGTTGGTGGCCATCACAAGACTGAAAAGTTAAAAAAAAAATTAATGGTAGCTTAAAGAATCAAAAAAAAAAGCTGGCAACGGGAATCGAACCCGTGACCACCCAGTCCACAACTTTGCCACTGAACCACACTACCATAGACGGGAAAAAACAGCTTCCCATCTCATGCTATCATCTGTGGGCGGGAAACGCGAATGGTCGAGTTGTACGGATATAAAGGCATAATAGGGCAAGAATATTTATTCAAACGTGCACAAATACTTAATTGTGTGTTTTCCATCGAAATTAGGCATAATTAATCACTATGAAGAGAGCAACAACTCCCTCGACCAACGGCCGTCGCCTGCCTTCAGGCCAACTGAAATTCAAAATAATCTAACAGCTTTTTTTCGAAAGGCTTATAATGTATTGATATTGTTAGCTTACTATCATAGCTGAATACACAAGCAATATTTCTGTACTGTGAAAAAAATTAATTTTAAAGAAAAATGAGTGAGAAAGTAACTGGCATTAAGATGTGCCATGCTACAAAAAAATGGTTGCAAATTGAAGCGCTGCTTAATGGTTAATGCCACGAACCAGATGCTAACATTGTAGAGAAAAAGCTAGTAGGTTGATTATAATGAGCCCACGCCACTATCCTTCCTTATGTCCAACAAACATGTAATATTGTTTTAGCTAATTATGCAGTATCTTGCCAAAAAGACTAAAGTAAGGAAATACGTACGTAAAACAATAAACCAATGACCAACATTGAGTTAGGGGGTGAAATTAAGGGAGGGTTACAAAAGGGTCCTCCCTATCCTTTGAAAAGTAAGAATTTTTTTATTACTTTATCCTCCTTTGAGCTGCTCCATTACCAGGAATCAGGTCTCTCAGACCAAGAGCAAGAGCTTGGCCTTCAACCCAGTTAGGCCTAACCCTCTACTGCTAAAATAAAGAAAACGTTTTCAAAATGATGTGGAACCAGCTACGATTGTTCTATCAAGACCTTTCTTTTTCATTCGTAAAGCTGGATGTATCATCTCTCAGATGCAAAGAACACTTTTTGAAAAAATGCTTCCTTAATTTAAAAAAAATTTATTTTGTTTACATTGCATCGAAAATCCATGCTATTTTCACCCAAACCACCAAACATGCTGGAACCACACAGGGGTCGTTCTATCCAAGGAATCTTCTCAGTTTTTTGTGTGCATAATCTACGCGAAAAATTAAGGTGACGTTTTTTTTTTAAATTTTACTGTAAGTAAGTAAGTAGTTTTGCTGCTAGAATTTTTTTTTCGTTTCGGTTCTAATGTTATTCCTATGGGCTATTGTCCAAGAGCCACAAGAGTTCTTAAAGCTGGTAGTGCTATACTTCATATTGGGGTATCGACAAAAATGTATGCACAGCTTGTTTGGAGGATATGCCACTTTGAGCATTATAATTTTGTAAACTTGCTGAAACCGATAGCCTACAGAGATCAGTGCACCAGTGCATCATACCAGGACCCTACAAATGCATACAGGTTCGTAAGCCATGGCAGTGTCCATGCTCTAACTATCGCTTCATATTCCATACCTTGTCACAAAGTAGTCTGGGAGAGAAGCTGTGGGCTACGATTCTGACTCCAGGCCAGTTGATTCAACATTGCCAGAAACTTATTTTCCCACAACAACGCTAAAGGCCTAAACTTTCCGACATGTGTGTTAATTGGCATTGAGCCAGGAGGCTAGACATACGATTTCTATCCGAGTCGGCCACGACTTGAAGAAGTCATCTCCTTCCTCGCTATGAGATTGTTAGTGCAGTTCTACGCGGAACTGCCACATGCCTGGGCTAATCATATATAGAGCGGGTGATATGTTTTAAACCTATTTATTAGGTTAAAACTTGTATAACGCATTTGTAACGTAGAATACCCCAGAAATAGTTACAACCAGTCGTTCCACAGTTGGCCGCTTGGAGTCACGACCCAGAGTGGGAGGAGAAACATACGGCAATATTTTCATAGACACTATAGTACCGACTCGTCGCCATCTGCGGTGTATTGGTTGGGTACACCAAAATCCTGGGACCTGAATTGAAAAGCCCAATGGGCTCTTCTTTATGTTTCTTCTAACGGTACATAGCAAAAACAGCGTTCGATAGTTTCGGCAGCCTATAAACACAATGTTCATTTTTTCCTGATCATGATGTTGCTTGGAAAAGTTTCAGTTACTATAGTAATGGAGAGCCCAAACTATTACGCAAAGCCATGTTAATAATACGTACTGATGCATGAACGTAACGTTTGATGTATAGTTTTGTTTCGTATAAAGAGCTTCGTCACACAATTTGAGGCTTCATATTTAGATTCCCATAGTTAGTGTACTTTTGGCTGCTATACATTGAAGCAAATTCCTCCTAAGAATTGTCAAGGTTCAAATGAAACGCACTTCTGTGATTAATGGGAAATCCTTTTGTTTTTCAGGTTGTCTGGTCTCTGTAGAGGTTAAACGACGATGAGCAAATGTCACTTTTTGGTTGAACGACACCGAAGAAATTGATCACTATAGGGAAGCATGCTTTAATTTTTCGTTTTTCAAAAGTTTATCCTGTTATCCATCAGCACACTACACTTTTCTTCGAAATTCTTCGAATATTCAGGATTCCTAATTTATTTACAATGGTGAGTGTTGCATCAATGAATTCGAACTACGATTCATGCCAAATACAAGCTCAATGCCGCTTGGCCACCACCTAAATACAAAACTGCAACCAATCAGCCAATAGACACAATTGTGTCCATTATAAGCTTCGTTATGCTCCACCAATAATAAAAGTAAACTACTAATCTATCTGAAGGAAAAAAAGTTAGTAGACCCCCACTTACTCCAAAACCCACAACAAGAAAATAATTTTCCCTTCTCTGTAACTACCACAAACACCCCCACTTGCTCCCAAACCCACAACAAGAAAATAATTTTCCCTTCTCTGTAACTACCACAAACCTTTTTTTGAACACTATTTTGACTTTTTTTCAACTAGTATCAAGTCCGGTACCTACGTCGTATTTCCATTTGAATTACTTCATGTGTACGGCTAGAACTGTCGTAAAAGGTTTTTTGTATGCCACTTTGGGTCGTTATTTAAAATTTTCACAAAACTTGAATGGGACATTTCTTGATGAATGTTGTTCTGAGTATTCGTAAACAGTTTGTGTTCAATCTGAAGAACGATTTAGAGGTTGCAAACCAAAAACTTTTTTGGGTGACATTTCTGTCCGCCATTTTGAATTTTTCAACCACTGTAACAGCGAGTACATAAGTCGATCGTTCAGCCTTATTTCAGAGAAAATTCCAACCAAATCTCATTCAAATAGCTTCATGCATTTGGTTGTAACTACCGTAAACCTTTTTTTGGGCACCATTTTTGACCGCCATCTTAAATTTTCACAAAACTTGAATGTTTTTTTTTTTAATGAATAAGGTATTTTGCATATTCAATCCAGTTTGTGTTGAATCTGATGATTGACTTAGAAGATATAAGCCCAAAACCCTTTTTTGGATGCTCTTTTGGTACCCCATTTTGAAATTTTAGCAACAGGTAAAAAATCAAGTACAAACGTCGTTCAGCCTTATTTCAAGGAATATTTCTACTAAATTTTATTCAAAGTGCCAAAATGAGTTAGAACGGGCCCACGTTCGATTAGCTCACTCGGTCAGTGAACTAATCATTCCGTTCTCATTGATGTTTCGGTGACAGGGTTCTTTAATTTTTCGTAAATCAGTTGTATTTACTAGAGGAAGTACTATAGGTTTACCTTTGTTCTATACGTAGCTTTACTTTAAAATAATGAGTCTGTAGAAAACTTTATTGTCAACAATAAACAATTACTAATTACCTTTATTACTGTGAGAATTTTATTGTTTTATACGGGAAAACAAGCACCATGCTCGACTTACACTGTAAAGACCACAGGACGTTTCGTTTTCGTAGTTAAATAAATAAAAGCTTTACTTGTCGCTTAATGGTCACTGACAAAAAAACCACAGATCTACACAGTATATCTCATTTAAAGGAAGGGGTTTGCTTTCAACATAGCATGCCCGTATTAGGACAATGACGTCAACCTCCGTCATTGCTGACCGTCGAGAGTCGTTGGATTTTTACGGAAACACGAAGCTTCAGTTATGCCCGTATTAGAGCAACAACGTCACCGTCGTGAACCGTCACCGTCGTGACTTTTACGGAAACGCGAAGCTGCTTCTCGTCAGGGCTTGTAGCTTTACGTTTAACTTCGTGAATGAGCGGCATAAAAATTATGTTTAGGCCTACTTAACTTCTTATTGGAGGTGAGGCCTAAAAGTCGTCTAATGATGTGAAAGATATTAATACGAAACAGGCATACCAATGTTGAAGCAAACGAAATTACAGGTTGAATGACGAAATACGATTGGGGGG
>JAHWFP010189944.1:20431-34823 GCA_023313725.1 Lithobius niger | reverse complement strand
TCGTACTAACACAAATTACAACTGAGTGGTGTGTGGTGGTGCCTGTCGTCACTTGTACTCTACAGCTTATGCAGCACAATATATTTGAATTTAAAAAATAATATTGTCCATCTTCCCCCAGAAATATACCTTAGCAATTTAAGGTACATGTTTGTAATGTTTAAAACAGCAACATTCAGCCGGTAGTGTATACATTCACCCATTACATGGTCACTCCTTATCAATAATCCATAGAAGTTGTGCTAAAATAAGTGAAACTAGAAAACCCATGTAAAGTGTGGGGTTGTTGAGATCCAGAGAGCAAAATGAGATACTATTTTGCTATTTTATGTTCGTCAAAAATTACAGGCGACAAGTGGTTCCTGTTTCAACGCATCACACGTAGCGGGAAAGAAGATGGCTTCTAAGTGAAAATTCTTAAAATATGTGAAACAAGGAAACCCATGTAAAGTGAGGTAGTAACAAAAAATAAAAGCGACGTGTGGTTCCTGGTGTTCGGCACTGGCGTCGCAGCACAATTTATTTGAATAAACAATAATCTGTACCAAGAGCGGTATAAAGGAGACTCGTAGTGCTCAACAGAGTATCCTTGATAAAATTGCCAAGCATGTTTAGTTCAAGCATGCAGCAACTCGCGTACTACGGCGTTGAAACGGCCTTGTAGCGGGGATGGATAAGGAATCTTCAATCCAAGGCTGACTGGGGAAGAAATCGCGTGTCTCGCCTCTTGGCTCATCGGCAGTTTAGGCGCACGTCGGAAGGGGGATGGTTTTTTTTAATGGCGAAGCTGTTTTTCGTTCAGTTAATTTGTTTATGAACTGAAGCCTTACGAAACACGCGCACTGCACTCTGATCATTTGCTTGATCGTTTTAGATATGGAATGTCTGTCAACAGCATACGAGTTACAGCATATAAGCTTCTCGAGCGTAGCGAGGCGACGCGGAATGAGCGAGCGAAGCGAGCGACTACGCTAGTCTTAATCATTAAAAACTTACGGTCGGTATGTACCTCTTCTCCTCTTGAAGTAGGAGGGCTAAAAATATGAGAAAGGTGTCAAAAGACAGGAAATTAATCCGGATTTCGCGTAGGCGTATTTTCGTAGTTCTAGGTATAACATTTTCCCCCTCGAAATAAGCGGAAAAAAAACCCTTTGGACCATTGTTGAAACGAATTTTTCGAAGTTGATTGTTAGTTTCCGAATATCACATCTTCCTGCTGTGCGGATGGTCCACAATTGTTGCGCCACGTAGGAGGCGCGTGGTCCAGTAGTGTTGTCGGTAGGATTACGGCTGGCAATGCTAACAGCCGTCATTCCAGAATGAGGCACGTGCAGATCGCTAAGGGACGACTGTTGGAGTTGCATTTTGGAAATTTCAAATACAAACTACCTATTTAAATGAAATTACGTAAAGCTACGAAAAGATTAATGGTAAATTAGGCCTATTTAAACAAAATATATTGATAACAAAAGGGTCAAAAATGTTTCCACGTTTGCATTTGTAAAACATCGACGTTCGATCAATAGTGTGCTTTTAGCTGGTGCTCTACTCAGCAATAATCCAGCCTAATAGCGGTAAAAACGAATAGTTTCTAGGTACGATTTCGCCTTGCACGAAATCTTTTGTATTAGCCACAAATTATAGGAGACATGTGGTTGCTGTATCAAAACATCACACTAGCGGAGAAGGATATGGCTTTTAAGTAAAAATTCTTAAAATTTGTGAAACAAGGAAACCCATGTAAAGTCTGCAAAATATATTTGAATAAAAAATAATCTATATCGAGAGCGGCACAAGGAGTATGAATGATAAAATTACCAAGCATTTTAGTTCAAGCTGAAGCAACTCGCGTGCTACAGCGTTGAAACGGCCTTGCAGCGCGGATGCATAAGGCTGCTTCAAGCCAAGGCCGACTGGGGAAGAAATCCCGTGTCTCGCCTCCTGGCTCATTGCCTGTTTAGGTGCATGCCAGAAAGGCGATAGCTTCTTCAAGCCAAGACCGACTGTGTACAAATCACATGCCTAACCTCCTGGCTCAATAACAGTACAATCGCGTGCCGGAAAGGGAATGGCTTCTTCAGGCCAAGGCCGACTGGGCTACAAATCGCGTGCCTCGCCTCCTGGCTCATTGGCAGTTTAGGCGCACGCCAGAAAGGGGATGGTTTCTTCAAGCTAAGGCCGACTGGATACGAATCGCATGTATCGCCTTAAGAAGTGCACGTAGCTCTTGGGTGACCAGACCGTTGGACTGATTTATGGTTATCATTTGTTTATCAACTGAAGCCTAACGTCTGCATGGCTGCAAAGGTAGTTTTGCAGTGAATTTGTGAAACTGTGTCGTGGCGAAGATCAGCGTAGTAGCACCAGATTATGATGGATGACGGTGTGTGGTCATAGGTTCAATATGTACATGTACTTAAGGTGCTTTATAGTAGGGCGTTTGGCTATGGGCCATGGCTCCACTAAATTCATTATTCCCCTGCCGTTACGAAAAACACGTACTGCACTCTGATCATTTGCTTGATCGTGTTAGATATGGAATGCCCGTCATCAGCATAAGAGTAGCAGCATGAAAGCTCCTCGAGCGTAGCGAGACGACGCGGAATGTGCGAGCGAAGCGAGCGACTCCGCTAGTTAATAATAAAGCATTTAACTAAACGCCAAACAATTATCCGTAACGAGAGTACGTCAGTAATCAAAAGATTCAATAGATCCGCGGCCGTCCACGGGTTACTATGCCGCCTCCTACGACAATGTTGAAGCGCACACCTCTGGCACATAGTACTTCACCTGGAACGCTAATTTTTTTAAAGTTTGAATTGTCACAATTGTAGGTCAAACGATGTTAGCCTGAGTGTGACGATAGCATTTAAATAATTCTAAAGCGTTCAGAACTTTTAGGCCTATATTTTAGCAATAACAGCAGATAAATTAGGCCTATTGCGTTCGAGGTTAAGTCTATTCTTTCTTGCAACGCTGGATTGAGAGTGTATTCGTGAATAGCGCAGCTCACAGGATGCCTTCGGACCTGTGGATAAGCTTAAAATCCATAGTTTCCATAGCATCCAAGGAATCTTGAAATTATTATACGAAGCCATCGTATTGTTCCATGTTGCGATGTTTACACCGCAAACACATCGTCTGCTGTATGCTTTAGTTCTGTATAAACAGTTTCCTGAAGTAGCGGCAATTGTAGGTTTCACATTTGGAATTCCCGTTGATAAATACCTGGTTTGATCGCATGTTCAAGGGTGAATTCCTCCAAGCATTATTTTGCACATGAAACGAATGTAAGTCGTTAACGAATCCCTTTGTATTTTCCATTTGTCTGCCTTTCTCTAATGGTTAAAATGCGGTGAGTTACGTCGAAAAAGATTTTTAGCAAATAGTATGGCACGCCGTTCACGAAAAACATTTTTCAATATCGTAATTTAATTTTCATTATTGGTTGTCGAATTTGTAAGAATTCAAATTTCTACGGAGACAGTAAACCGAATTCTCATTAACGAAAAATAAATCTGTATTAAAGGAAATGGGAAGAATAACAAGTGTGTTGCGAGTTAATGGAAATTGACTTACTGTGAATTTTTCGTTAATGGTAAACTAAAGTTCGATAATGAAAAATACTAATTTCGATAATGGAAAATGCTAGTTTCGATAATGGAAAATACTAGTATAGATAATGAAACATAATAGTTTTGATAACGGAAAATATTAGTTTCGATAATGAAAAATACTAGATTCGATAATGGAAAATCATTCTTCGTTAACGAAAATTGAATTTCCGTTAACGGATATTTAATTTTTGTTAACGGAAAATTATTTTCATGTGACTGGATAATATATTTGTTTCTCTTTGACATGATGTTTCAATAAATTTATTTTACATTATCGGAATTTTCGTTAACAACAAATGAATTTCCATGATGTGAAATTACGATTACTTGTCGAAAAATGAAAAATGTTTTTCGTGAACAGAAAACATTTTTCATTATCGGAATTTAATTTTCAGTATCGACCAAGTATTTCCGTTAACGGATATTCAGGTCGATAATGGAAATTAAAATGCGGTAATGAAAAATGTTTAATAAAATATCTGATGGCATGTTATACATCATGGAAATTCATTCACGTTGTTAACGAAAATTCCGATAAGGTAAAATAAATTTATTGAAACATCATGTCAAAGAGGAACAAATATATTATACAGTCACATGAAAATAATTTTCCGTTAACAAAAATTAAATATCCGTTAACGGAAATTCAATTTTCGTTAACGAAAAATGATTTTCCATTATCGAAAAATGATTTTCCATTATCGAAACCAGTATTTTTCATTATCGAAACTAATATTTTCCATTATCAAAACTAGTATTTTTCATTATCTATACTAGTATTTATCATTATCGAAACTAGTATTTTCCATTATCGAAACTAGTATTTTCCATTATCGAAACTAGTATTTTTCATTATCGGTTTGACGGTTGTTAAAAGTTCACTTGATTACCAGCAGAACTGTGTGTGCATCGCTGGAATTCCTTAACTATTCAGGATTCCAAATTTACAATGGCGAGTGTTAGATCGATAAATTAGAAAAATCCTAATTTCGTGGATTATAATGATCAATTTACGGCAAATTCGAGATTAACAATACATTTTGGATGATCGTGGAAAATTTCATAGCAATCTGCCCTTTACTTTGAGCTCCACCCAGACTACAAAAGTGCAACAGCCGACCAACCAACCAAAGGACCAACCAACCAACCAACCAACCAACATTTTGCAATTCAGTGTCTGTTATAGGCTACGCTACGCTTGCTTCGCTCGCTCCGCTGCACCAATAATGTGGTACAAAAGCTTAATTTGTGGTGAAATCGAGAGCAATGACCCACCTGACAAAAATTAACTCGTGTAGGAATGCTAGCTAATCTGCTTTCAATGCAAAATCTCACCCTAAATAACGTTGCAAATGTGTTACTACTAATTACTGGCTAGCTAGTCTGCTCACCCCCATGTTAAATCCCATAGGGTGATTATTCATCGATACCGAGATAACGGGATGGCTTCAAGCTATGAAATTGGACGAATGGGTGCAGTACAATACGAACTGCGTACCTTTTGTGGTTTGGAGCCTGGGGGTGTAACGGGGATGGCGTGAGAGAGTGCGTAAGTACGAAAATATTGTTATAACCATTGTTAGTATTGTCGGCATCGTCTCTCATTAGACGGCCAAAGTTCGGACAATGACAACGTGTATACTGACGTGCCTAGACACACACTAGTGTATCATGATAAATCTAAACAACGTTACAAAGAAATTGTATTCACATCCAATTCACGAAAAATAAACCAACTGTAAAAACAAAGCAAAATAAACAAAGCTAAAAATTTGTGGCTGCCTCGCAACCTTGCAAACGTCTTAGTCAACGTTTGGGGCTGCAGGATCCCAACCTGGACACCAATCCACATTGTTGAAAGCAAGCAAACTCTGTTAGATACAACCAAGCACCCAGTTCCCCACCTCTCGTGTGGCTCCCGGATGTTCCGGGACTATTCTCTGGTGAACACGTTTGTCTTCTCTATCGAGCACCACGGTTTTCCCTGTTGTCTCTCAAGAATAACTGGTGATGCATCTGGCTTTTCACAGCCACAAGAATTCGAACCCTTGATCATTCAAACAGAGTAGGACCTCCCACCATTCAACCACAGTTGGGTGAACGCAAGCTCCAACCTTGACGTCACATGCGAAAAAGCACTAAAGCAATGCTCTCCATCCCGTCTAACAATGCTTTGTGCAGTACACTCCCCACTTGCAACGTTCATTCGCAACGATCAAACCCGCCTCTTTCATTCTTTCGTCTGGAGCACCGACCAAAGAAACACGCTGCATCATAGCAATGGCCAAGCAGCCTGAAAGGATGTCGCCGCCCAGATAACCATCCTTTCAGCTATCAAAAGTCCACCGCCGCTCGCCCCCCAACATCGCCCCCCCCCCCCCCCCCCTTCGTCCCCTAATCCAGGGGACCTTCGAGCCAGCCAAGCCTCAAAATTTCAAAGCAACATCAGCATCAGCATCACCACAGAGTTTGCCACCAGCCCGGCAAACAACCCAGGCAACTTCTCCAACATCTTCGGCTTGCTGGGCCAAAGCTGTGAAGACTTCGAACTCACTCGGGTCTCCCCTCCTCGCATCCGTCCATTAACGTACAAACACCGGACACCAATCTCAAACGAAATTCTTGTAACGATCAGAAAATAACCATACACCTGGCATCATCCACTCCTTCAACGCTGCAGCCCCACATCACACGTGGGGACACTGCTACAACGAACAGAGCAACAACCAACAGGCTCTACTAATGATCTCAACCTTTGGCTCCTCCAATATCACATCGAAAAGGAAAAACGAGCCACAGCTCGACTATTTGTTTCACAGTGGCAGAACCAACAATTTCGACCCCTCAAGTAACTTCAGTGAAACCTCGGCAGGCACCATCATACAATGGACATGAAAGGTCATCCTCAGTGCGTATGGAGATCAAAACATCACTTGCACTGATAACGCCATCAGAGTGATGGTACATGAATGGAGGGCAATCTCCACGTCATGGGCATTCCAAAAGTTCATCCCACTTCAGGAAATCCTGGCACCAGCGTCATGCCAAAGATCTTCAGTCTTCATATCACTCAGCTTCTGAGAGATGACAAGGCTAGCCAACGGTAAACATTGTCTGGGCCCCATCGTAGCAGCCAGATGTGTCATCCAACCCTCCCTTAAGCACGCGGAAGCAGAAGTAAGTCCACCCTCAAGACATAAGCAAGACCCTCATTTTAAAATATACGCCCATTTTCAGGGCCACCCTATTTGAACAAAGAAATCCAATTCGACTGTCTTCACGTTTTCTGAATAAAGTGCGAAGTTTGTTAAACTTTTTTTGGGAAAGCGAGTTCGCAACCCTAGGGAACCCGTCAAGACGGTGCCCGCCCCCTAACTTTGGTGATGCCTACCTGTGAATGCAAAAATTCACAGATTATGTAAGTTTTCCAGCAGCAACAAGAAACGGAATTTTGCCGGTCTCAGAGCAGCCGGCTGAAAATTGTTTATTTTGTTTAGGAAAACAATCATAACCTAACCCGCCTTACCTCCCTATTTTTCCTAACAATAATCGAGAGGAAAAATGATGAACTGACTGTCGCGCGAAGGCCCTTTTACAGAGAGAGGGATGCGCGCCTGCATGCGCAGTATGGTTACACAACTGGCGGCTACAAGCAACCGACAAACCTCAAGAAATGCAGCATTGCGAGGAACGAATGCAAAAATTCACTGGTTTTGTATGTTTTCCCAGGGAAAAGAAACGGTTTTCAGCCGGCCGTCCTAAGATCGGCAAAATTCCGTTTTTAGCTTTTTTCAACATTAATTGCATGCCTCACGAGTCTATTTTATAACTTTTACTCTTTCAAATTTTAGTCCAATCGTGATGATGGGTTTTCTCGGGGTTTTCTTCCCTTTTCGCTCCTATCGAGTTCTTTGTTGGCATTTTTAACTTAATTTTTCCTTCGCTTTCTTCCTTTGACTATTTTTGCTTACTGCGTTTCCAAAATGAAATAGTCAGGTGTTGAATTAAATTTTAACGGATTTATGCCGAATTATTTTTGTGACATCATTTGCGAATCGAAGGGGTTCATAAGGTCATCCGCGGCTTGTATCGCGCAGCTTCTCTGTGCTGGCGCTTTGCCAGAGCGTTCAAATTAATTAGACGGACAGTTGATACGACCTTAATTGTATTTTTATTGCGATGTTATGAGCGGTACGAGTGGTGCGAGTAATTATCGATTTTAAATGCACAAACAGATCGTCTATGGAATCCCCTCGAGATACCCCCAAGGCCCTTTCCTGGCTCCACCACACTCACCTCTTCAAGGTTGATCAAGAAATTCGTGCTGATCATGCTAAAACAGGAAGTGGTGCACACGTCATTCTTAGCAGTACAAATCGATCCAGCCATGGAACCCCAAATAGGCTTGACCAATAAATTCTTGCTGATCGAGGTAAAAGCATGAAATGTGGTACGTAATTTATTCTTTGCAGTACATATCGGACTACTATGGAACCCACTTGAGATAGCACCCCCCCCCCTTCCCCTATGCCCTTGCACGCCCCTGTGCCTCTTACCTAAGGCTTATCCAAGAAATTTGTGCAGATAGAGCTAAAAGCATTTAATTTGGTACACAAGTCAATCCTGCCAGTGCACATAGAATTTGTTGGTCACAGAGGGGACACAGGGGTGCACTGGGTGCCATGGGGGTTATCGCATCGGGTTCCGTATGCAGTGCGATTTCTATTGCTACAATGTATGCTTTTAGTACATTCAGCAGAATTTGTTGTCCTTCGAAGCTTCATGGGGGTGCACAGGGGGAGGGGCACGAGGGGAGGCTTGGTTGTATTTCATGGGGATTTGCTGGTTCGATTTCTACTGCTGAGAATTACTTGTGTACCAGAATGCATGCATTTAGTACTACCAGGAAGAATTTGTCAGCTATATCAGCCTCATGGAGTGGAAATGAGGAGGCTCAGAGGGGCCTTGGGGAGATTTCATGGTAGTTCTGCAGCTAGTTCAATTTGTGTTCCTAAGAATGAATTATGACCAAATTTCATTCTTTTAGCACTATCTGCAAGAATTTCTTGGTCTGGCCATAAGGATGCATACCGAAGGGAGGGGGGGGGGGACGTTGGGGTCTAGAGAGTATCTCGGGGATTCCATAGCTAGTTCGATTTGGGTCTCAAATTCTCCCCCCCCCCCACCCCCACCCCCATGGCTGATTCGATGTGTACTGCTAAGAATGACTTGAGTGCCACAATTCAAGTTCGATCTGCAATAATTCGTTGGCAAAGCCGCAGGGAGGGGAAAGTGGGGATTCAGGGGGAGAAGCCTTGGGGATATTTCATAGGTGTTCCATGTCTGATTCGATGTGATTGCTAAAAAATGACATGAGTGCGACAATTCAAGCTATTAGCGCAATCAGCAAGAATTTGTTGGTCATACGGCTCACGGAGGCTGGGTGTGTAGGGGTGTGTCACTCCGGTTTACCTCATACCCCTCACAAACACACATACGTCCCCCCCCCCCACTCCGGGAAACCTATTCCCCCCTAATCTTCGGTAAACCTGCCACTCCAGTAAATCTCATAATCCCCCGGGCCGGAGTGACGTCATTACCCCCATTTTTTAGTTTTTGATAGCAAATAGTCCCAACAACAACAACAACAACAACAATAACAATAACAACAACAAGGAATGGCCATACTGTGGACGCCGAAAGGTTCCATTGGATTTATTAAAAATTTTAATGCAGCGAAATAGTTACGACATGACCCCAAATACCGAATTTCATTGGATTTTGTCAATCCTGGACGAACCTGTAGGATTTCAAAGTTTATCGTTTAACATGGAAGTTTATACTGAGGCTTACGTAAGGACCGCTATCGCCGTCCTTGATCATCTTCTAAACAAAATCGCTTATATTACTTACGGAAATGTCTTGTTGAATTGTCAAACACAAAAACAACCCATCAAAGAAAACCATATGAATCGCGCGGCTGTAATAAGATCTTTATAACAAGAAACACTACGACAAGAACATTATTGTTAAACATAAAATAATTCCATCATTACCAAAGCCTTTTAAAGCTATCCTCAAGCAACAAAAGGGGAGCAAATTCCTATCAGATCTCGTCTATTGTATTTTAAGGCCTAGAGATTAGTTCGTATTATGGTTCGAAGTCATCCGTTACTGCGGAGCCGGGGAATGACGTCATGTCGAAAGACGCTTTTGATTGGCCGGGGAGTCGGGCAGCATCCCAAAATACTTTTGTTTTCGTTTCAAGCCACTGTTGGTACGAGGCAAATATCGTAAAGATTGCCGTGTTTGGTTAAGAATTTAGCAAGAAGGCGATTCAGCGAAGCAACGGGTATGTTGCCTTTATTAAGTTTGGCCTCACCTTAACGACTGACGCTTAGAACCTAAGTGCAAGAACTATTTTCGACTTTGGTAGGATTTTTTTGTAGTGTTATTCGTACTGACACGAAAGAAAAAAAGTGCTGTTGGAAAGTGCTAAAAGGAAGGGCAATTACTGGAAGGTAAGTGATCCGAGTATTTATTGCCGTTAGTAGCCTAATGTGTCTCTGAATGCAATGTACGGTACAGTAAACACTAGTATAAAATCAAGACACGCTGCCGCCAAGCTGTTGTTGTAGTTTCATTATTGTTCCATTGTTGTTGTTGTTGTTGTTGTCTGCTGGTGTTGTTGTTATTGGTACTGTTGAAGACGGCAAGCATAAGCATGTGCAGACATAGGGCTTTAGGGCTTCGGGCAGATGACCAGGAGTGGTTAAACCCTTTAACCCATAAGCATGTGCATGTGTGTTAGGTTAGGCATGAGTGTTTGGCTTCCCAGGCCGTGTAGTACTCAAATAAACAAACAAACAAACAAACATAGCATGTGTCTTTAGCTGAAGAAAAATTTTTACAGATTAAACGAGCCGCTAGAATAAAATACTTGTATCGACAAAAACTGTTGCAATTTTGTGGGTCAATAGGGTATCACGTCCCCATAAAGCATGTTTTCGTACGTCGGACATCTCTTTCTAGGAAAGAAAATTCTATACTACCAAAGATGATGTATTTCGCAGCTAGCTAATGCCGCGCTAAAGTCTCAGAAGACCTCCCGACATGAAAGTTGCTGTGTGAATTAGGTGACGTTAATTATGCATACCTTTGATGGTTAGGAATTGTGGGTTTTTGAGTCAGTGAGCTAACTGGTGCAAAGGAGGCTATGGATTGACAAAACATTGTTTCCTAAAAACATTTTTCCGTATTGTTAAGAGCATTGTGTGTGTCGCGTATCTCGTGTTTTAGAGAATGCATTGAAGTGTTGGTTGGTTAAAGGTGCATATTCACCGAATAACAGGTTGCAGCATCTAGCGCTGTCTACCGTATGGACTTGATTTCAACAAGCGAAGGAATGCGCAAAGAAATTGGGAAATTGTGGAAGTTGGTGCATCCACGTGCACCAGGGAGCAAGCGGTCAATGTTAACGATATCACTGTCACGAGACGGCGCCCATCTAGCAGTTTAAAATCTGCGTTTCAAAACGGTCGATGTATAGAAAAAAGCGCCCGAGATGTCGTTAGGCTTAACTTTATCACTTGCTTCCTGGTCACGTGGGCGCACCAACTTTACACTCAATAATTAAGGAGGCTTGTGGCTTGTTTGTTGTGTAAAAAGAAATTTATTTGTGTGTTCCTTCGCTTGCTGAAAGTAAGGGCTAGACAGAACCAGATGGCGGCAAATGGCTATAGATGCTGCAGCTTGTCATTTGGTTGCAATCCCCCTTTAAGCAGAAATGACATGCTGTCAATAACTGCCTTGCATGACTGCTTCATTAAGCTGTTTTCTTACTGTCAACTTAAGAAAATCCGCCGTACCCATCAACAAACAAACAACATAGAATTATTTCTCTGAAAAACTGAAATGTGTAATTTCTGCAGTATCTATAGACACACACTAGTGTGTCACGCCAAGTTAGGCAACAAACATCACATCAATTCAATTGTCGAGGTTGACTCCATAGCGTCAGTGCAGCGCAGTAGCTACAGGGTGGCAAGGTTTCCAGATTTCCACGGACCCCCAGCCTCAAGGTCAAGCCCCCCCCCCCCCCCGGAAAGAAAAAAAAATGATTCATAGATTTAGAAAAAAAGGCTTTTTTTGTAGTTCACTAGGTATTTAATTTGATCTAAACTGTATTTTTAAAATGAATTTCGAGCCTCCCCCTTCGTCCACCCCCTATCGTTAAAAAAATACGTAACCCATAAAAAACGCACAAGCTAAAAAAAATTTCTTCTAATTTTTTTCCTAGGGTTTTTTTTTTAAAGTGAAGGTATTATGGACCACTTGACTTGAGTACGAAAAAGTGGTTCATATTTTCAGTATAACAAAAATAAAAATAGTATGGACTAGAAATTTTTTATCTCATGCGTTTTTATGGGCCATCCTATATAATAAAGAGGGGGGGGGGGGGGACTCAAGGGCAAATTTTCCACCGGCCCCACCTAACGTAGCTACGCCACTGCGTCAGTGTCTAATATCCTGAAGCATAGTTTGGCACATTTCAGGTACTTGGACAAAATAATAATGTGTGGTACAAAAGCTTAAACTGTGTTAAAATCGAGAGCAACGACCCACCTGACAAAAATTAACTCATGTAGGAATGTCAGCTAAGCTTTTTCAATGTAAAATCTTACTAACGTTGCAAATGCGTTACTACCTAGCTTGGAACTAGCTAGGTAAGCTACTTCTAGTCAGCTCATTACAATGTTAAATCCCATAGGGTGAGTATTCACCGATACGAAGACAGAGTGAAGGCTTCCAGCTATGAAATTGGACGAATGGCTGCAGTACAATACGAACTGCGTATCTTTACTGGTTTGGAACCTGTGGGTGTAACGGGAATGGCGTGGGAGAGAGCGCAAGTACGAAAATATTGTTACAACCATTATTAGTATTGTCGGCATCATCTCTGATTGGACGGCCAAAGTTCGGACAATGACAACGTGATACTGACGTGCGTATCTAGCCACATACTAGTGTGTCACGATAAATCTAAACAACGTTGAAAAAGAAATTGTATCCACGTTCAATTCACAAAAAATTTTTTAATGTCAAAATAAAACTAAAAACTGGTAAAGAGGCCACCAAGTTGAGAATGGTTCGGCTTCTCAACGGACTGATATGAACTAAATAACAAAATAATAATAATAAAACCAAAAACTGGTAAAGCGGCTACTAGGTTGAGAATGGTTCGGCCTTTCAAAGGAGTGATGTGAAATTAAAATATTGGAAAACGGCAATTCAACCTAGTGGACGTGGCACGTTATTACATATCTGGAGACTCGTTGAGTTGAGTCTAATACGCAATTTAAAAAAGGGGGGATATCATGAAAACTGGTAAAAGAGACCGCCAAGTTCCGAATGGTTCGGCCCTTCAAAGGAGTGATATCAACACACCAAAACATTCGCCAAGTTAATCACTTCGAATAATACTTTGGACGTTAGTTCCAGTTTTCATTTAACCTTCGAACTATTAGTCAGTGCGATTAACTTGGCGAATGTTTTGGCGCGTGGATATCACTCCTATGAAGGGCCGAACCATTCGGAACTTGGCGGTCCCTTTTACCAGTTTGGTTTTTGATATGACTAATCTAAACCAAAATCCATAAATTGTAAACAAAAAAAAAAAAAAGCTAAGTGTTTAGCCATTGGACGTCAGTGATATCAAAATCGAGCCAAGTTTCCACCCATCGGACATACAACGTAACTTTCAAAACTTGTCGCATTGCTACGTTTATTTTTACTTGAATGGTATCGACTTTGCCTTATTATTTTGAACAAATAATTATATATATTCAGTTAGTTTTATCGAAATAATGTTAAAGATTTTTGTTACAGTGTCTTTTATTTGAATTATGTATAATTAATTTACAATTGTTTTTACAACTCGGGCGGTGGTATTTTGTTGAGTCACTGCATAATAGTATGATGACTGAACAAAAAACGATGTCGCCGTTTAGAAAAAAGGATTAGAGCTCGTATGCCCATACTCACAGCTGTCAAGGAACACGAATAAAAACGAATTAGAGTTCACTTGAACGCAACGAACTATAATTTGAACTCCAATTCCAGGTAACAAGGATACATTTTACTCAATGGTTATGTCAGAAAGTGAACACTGTTTGTATTTGAAATATTTAATGTTTGTGCATGTGCATGCACTTAATTTGTGTATTATACTGGCTTTTTCAAAATTTGTCAGCATTATTTGTGAACCCTTCCTGATGGTAAGAAAATGGGAACTTCCGCGATTTGTTACGAATTTTAGCAGTCCGCAAATATTTTTTTTTATTATCCTAGTGCAGATTGATTGTAGGTTTGGCTGATTGGTCGCTTCGACGTTGACGTTGCGGGAAACAATAATGAAACAACAACTATGAACTAGCGACTATCTTGATGCTGGTGGTGTATCATGGGTCCAAATGAAAGACTTGCAATACGCCAAGTTATAAAGTTGCGTGGTGTGTCAGATGATAGGAAACTTAACTCGTTTTTGATATCACAGACGTTCAATGGATGAAACCAGGCAAATTTTTTGCTTACAGTTTATTGTGTTTTGTTTAGACATCAAGACTTTTGGTAGCTGCTCCAAAAGTCGCTACAAATTTTAATGTGATTTTTTTTTTTTGGGTTCCTTACGATGTTCTGGATCCTTTACGTTTTTGGTTGTAACCTTGTTGAAGCTTTACTTCTGAACTTTAGCTTCTGAAGCTTTACTTCTGAAC
>JAHWFP010189944.1:0-20421 GCA_023313725.1 Lithobius niger | reverse complement strand
TGAAGCTTTACTTCTGAACTTTAGCTTCTGAAGCTTTACTTCTGAACACATTCAGTGTTGACTTTTGTGTAGATAGCAGTTGTTTTGGTAACTGATGTGAGCTTATGATGTTGTGGTTTTTTGATTTTGCAATTCGAATACTTTCTTCATAACTTACTAATTACTCGTAGAAAGGGGCCAAGTAATAGATATCCACTCAAAACCAAAACTGGTATAAGAGAAGCCGCCAAGTTTCCAGAAAGGGTCGGCCCTTGAAAGTAGTGATATCATTCAACAAGGGAAAGGGTGCCAAGGTTAATCCTATTAGCCAAGTTAATAATCGCACCTACTAATAGTTCGAAAATTAAATCAAAACTACAAAATTGTTACTAGCGGTAGCAATTTTTAGGTTTTCATTTAACGTCCAAAGTATTATAAGTATTATAAATATAAATAAGTATTATTCGGAGCGATTAACATGGCTAATAGGATTAACCTTGGCGGCGTTTCCTTGGTTGAATGACATCACTACTTTCAAAGGCCGACCCTTTTTTGAAACTTGGCGGCTTCTCGTATACCAGTTTTGGTTTTGGGTGAATATTACAACTTTCATAAGCATGTGAATACAAAAAATCCCACGGACTAATCGTCACCTCTACCCTTTTTGTCTGGCGGTATTTTACGTCTATAAATTTTCTCATTCATAATTCTCACATTTGCCATTGCCCAATTAGTCGTTTCATCAGCCAAATTGATATGGTTTGGTTTATTGCGTGCCCAAGTTTCACATGCTTAAATTATTCAGTTCCATTTTTGAGCGCATTGGCTGACAAACGCCGATTTTCGTTCACTACGCTCAGTCAATCATCGCATTCCCCTTCAGTTGCCCATCTCAGGTTAATTTTAATACGCAGTGAATCTGGAATTGCTCACTCAATCACAATTAATCTTATCTACTTGGGTGATCGTCTACTTGGTGGCATCACACTAGCATATGTCTAGGGTACCCATCAAACTCGGCACATTACTAAGACATGATAAAATTTACATTTTCCTGCTTGACTGGACTCACGATCTGCATTGTGTTTTAAATTTTCCTGGCAATGATAGATTTCCAGTCTCTTCTCTGTTGCAACTTCCGTAGTTTAGTTACCATGGTGTATTCACGTACCTTAGCAATCACATATTATAAAACTCACTGATCACATAATACACGTTTTGAAATACCACAAAATAAAACTCACTGAACGGTATCCAACCAGCAACCAAGGTTAGTGTATTTACCATGTCGTTGAAGCAAGAATAGTTATTTTGTTAAAACTCGAGTGAATTGTTGCGTACTAACAACTGAAACGGTGCACGTATGCATGTTAAGCATGTTGTAATAGACTGTAGGATAACAATACAAACAATGTTTGCAACAATAATTTTGCTTTTACGCGCTACTTCAGGGCCACGTGCTTGTAGCTGCAACGCCCATTTTACAAAAAGGCACTCCCCCGTACTACTCTTTACCTGTGTGCCAAAATTTAGATACACAAACTTTTCCTAACAATCTGTAGACGTGTTTTTATACCCTACGGGAATTAACATGGGAGACATGACCTTAGCTAGCTAGCCAGTAACACAAGTATAGGCTATTGACTGAACTAAAAACGGATTCGCCAACGGTTTAATTTGTTGGCTTTTTTCGCACCCGTTTTATTGTAATTGCTACCGTCTGGTCTATCATGTGTACGGTAGACATTGCACACCCATTGCACACCCAATTTTGTTTGCGAAAAAACGAAACATTAGTAATGCGTATTCCTGTTCAGGTTCTGCCCAAGGTTTATCCCATGTTTGTTATTTGATGGCAACACACTAGCGTGTGTCTAGAGTTAGCATGTGTCAGCTGATGGGTAGTTGATTCTGCATTGTTGCAAGCAGATGCAATATTCAACTAGCTTCCCGAAGCCTGCATTGACGAAGTAAATTAATCATTCAGTCATGTCGGCCGTCCAATTTTGAGACTTTGCAACATATGGTTTAAAACTGAAACATTAAAGCGAAAACTAAAACAACATTTCATTTTGGTTCCCGACAACGATTGAATATATATAATGGGGTCGCAGCCCGAAGCTACCACGACAATATTACTTTCCCCGTGCCCGAGCATAATTGAATCTTGTTCGAGTGAGCTACAATACGATCTTGTGCGCCTCGCTTATTGTTGCCCCATTGTTACATGTTGCAGCATTGCATTCTGGGCCCCCGCCGCCGCCGCCTGTCCAGTTTTTTTTTAAATTCTCGTGCGCAAACGAACTCTAATATAGTGGCTGGAATGGGACTATAACTCACCACTATAACTCCAATAAGCACTGATTGATTGATTGATTGATTGATTGATTTATTACGCAGAAAATTGGTCCTGGACCACGCATTCTGCGACTAACTACATATAAGTACAGAGAAAATAGGAAACAGAAAATAGGACACAGCGAAAACTATTGAACATAGAGAAGCACCCCGGGGGGCAACAAAAGTAAGGAACCACCAGAACACAGATCAGAACATACAGACCCCGGGCTTGGTGCAAGGAGAGGGAAATGGAGGAAGGTGAAAAGGTAACAGCGCGAGACCCATACTACAAACGAACCCCAGTTTCCTGAACGAAACGAGCTACAGCCGACAGCCTACCTGTAGACACGCGACCATCATTCAGGGACAGAAGACCATCCACAGATTGACCGGCATGGAAGTATCATGCCAGACCCATCCGCTGAACACGGAAGACTGTACAGTGGAGCAGAAAATGTTCCGGTGTGAGATCCACCCGACACACCGGACACAAAGGAGAGTCCGACCAGCCCATCCGATGATGATGAGCCTCGAGAAGGGAGTGCCCAGTGCGCAAACGCGAGAGAGCCCTACCAGTCGGCACCAGGAATCTATCAAGGACCGTTGAACGACTGCAAACAGGATGAATGCGGAAGAGATCGCGTCCCGCCGTTGACACGCGCCACTCAGTGGTCCAGAGGTCCATGCACCACCCAGTGAGCACTGGGTGCCTCGACCGGACAGACAAGTGAACACAGAGAGAGCCTACATCACTATCAAATGCTCCCGCCTTCGCCAGGCCATCCGCAAGAATATTCCCATGCAAGCCTGCATGGCTGCGAACCCAACGCAAAAACACCTGGCCACGACGTTGCGCTGCCAACAACTTCCTACATATGGAGTATACAACCGGGTCTCGTAGGTCAAGAGCAACCACAGCTCGCCGGACAGTCTCAATTGCTGGCTCTGAGTCAGTGTAGATAACAAAAGTAGGGAGAGCAAGATCCAAAGCGATATCCAGTGCCACAGAAATCGCGCAAATTTCGCAAACAGTGCTGGAGGGCACTGCATCCAGCCTGAAACTTCGAAAAACCTTCAAGGATGGGACAACTACCCCTACACCACCATTCCAGGTGTCACGACGAAAAGACGCGTCGCAGAACACCTCGCAGAACTCAGCACCACCTAACCGCTGCACACCGAACACAGACACCAGAGCCGGACACCATACCCAAGGACAAAAAGGACGAGCAATAGCCACATCCATAGGGCAACAAGAAGATAAACGACGGATGAGAGACGCCCCGTAACCAAGAGACCCCAACGTGGCACGAACCACAGGCCCAAGGGTGCAATAATCGCCAACTATATGACCAACTGGGTCGTACTTGCCACGACTAACATTGCGCACGCACAAAACCAAAAGCAGCTCAGCTGCCCGAATGTGAAGTGGAGGCTCACAGCTTTCAACCCAGAGGGCTGGAACAGGAGTAGAGACCAGACAGCCCGTTACTAGGCGGAGACAAACATTCACCACCACTTGTAGGGAGCGCACATGCTGCTGGTGTGATAACAGGAAGGGCAGGTGGTAATCCAAAGACGAACAATTAAACGTCCTGTAGACCGCCAGAAGCGAACCCCGTGTTACCCCAGGAATCCCAGCAAGCCGCTTTAGGACTGAGGTCCTTGCGCAAACTTTGAGACGCAGCCCACTGGTATGAGATGACCAGTCAAGTCGGTCATCCAACACTACCCCTAAATACTTAACCACTGACGACTGAACCACTACTGTGCCATCTACCACTATTGATGCAGGAACTCTACTCCTCTTTGCACCACGCGAAAACACCATGAGCTCAGTCTTGGCCGGTGCAAGGAGACCCCGCTCAGACAGTCGGGAAGAGACGCGACCTACAGCCATCTGTGCACACTGACAGCACGCTGCAACTTCATCGCCGGCAAACCACAGAGCAACGTCGTCAGACATTCGACGTCTGACTCAGTTCCAAGAGTATGTCATTCACTGCTATGGCAAACAAAGTCAAGCTCAAGCAACTGCCCTGGGGAAGCCCTCGCCCCGACCTGGTCTCCTTTGACCAGAATGCATTGATCTTGGTGACAAACTTGCGCTCACGAAGCAAGGCGGAAATAACACCAACCAGCTTTGGACCAACACCCAGCCTAGACAGGTTATAACAGACCCACTCAACACTGACGGTGTCATAAGCGGCCTTGATATCAAGGAATACAGCTACAACCACCTGACCGTGTGCCCAGGCCTCGTGGATCCCAGACAGCAGATACGCAATGGCATTCTGAGCAGTCCTGTTTGCACGATACCCAAATAGAACGGGAGCTAGACAGTCATAAAACTCAAGATGCCAGTCCAGACGCCTGATGACCATTCGCTCAAAAACCTTCCTCAGATTTGACAGAAGCGAGATGGGCCTGTAACTAAGTAGACAAGAACGGGGAGCACCGGCCTTACAGAGCGGGACAATCACCGTAAAAAGCCAAGACTCGGGAAGCCTGGCCCCATCTAGAATAGTCTGGAACAGAGACACACAGGTTTCTACAGACTCAGCCGTCAATGACCGCAGCATGCCATACAACACCCCATCTATGCCTGGGGCACTGCTATCCTTGCACTTTGCCAGAGCAGCAGCAAACTCCGACACATCCCACGGGAGATCAGTCACAGACCCACACAGTGGCACCTGAGAGAAGGGGGGTGGAGGGAGACCCCCGGGAAGGGCAAAAACGCTCACAAAGCGAGCATTGAACGCATCTGCCATCTCCTGACCACGAAGGACAGAACGACAGGAACCATTTTCAGCGAAGACCCACGTCACAGATTCCCGAAGGCTCTGCTGATTCAATATGCGCCAAGCAGAGCTCAAAGAAGGAGCGCCACCAACCTGACTACAGGTACGAGCGGGATACGACCGCTTCTCTGCACGAATCAAAAAAGCGGACTCCTGAACTACGCCCCTGTAAGTGAACCATTAGACGTCACTAGGATGCCTTTTCCAGCACTGGAATGCCTTCCTCCTGTCACGTACTGCCCGCACACAGACAGAAGTCCACCAAATAGGATGTACCCTGAATGGAACAGCTGCACGAGTACATCTTGCCCTTACTAGGGAGGCGACCCAATCGGAGAAAATTCCATCGGAGACCTGCGGCCTCTTACAAAGCACGTGACGCTGCTCATGACGACGCCGAGCCGGGGACAGGACTATTGGGAAGTGGTCACTGCCTCTCTGATCATCAGAAACAGAGAAGCAGAACCGATTCGTGAAACCAGGAGAGCACAAAAAGAGATCCAGAACAGATTCCTGAACTGTGCCCTGAAACCATCGTGAAAAGGTAGTACAACCATTCTGGATGATTTCTAAGCCAACGGAGCCAATAGCACAGGCTAACCTACGACCCCTCGCATCAGCACAGACAGAGCCCCAATCAAAATGATAGGCATTAAAGTCGCCACCAATTATAAACGGTTGGCGGAACTGACGAAACCACTCCTCCCACACATCACAAGCAATAGCACCAACAGCATGCACAAAAACAAGAGAAACCCATTGCTGCAGATCCCACACCTTGACAGCACATGCTTTCAGCCCCTCTACATGCACTGAAATAGGATGGACAATATACGGGGTGGTCCATTTAACAAAAATACCAACTCCATTACCCGGAGAAATGAAGTCGGCCTGAAATGAAGCCGCATCAAAGTCGCTAGAGAGGTTGGTCTCCTGAACCCCTATGATGTCGGCAAACTGCAACAACTTCTCTACTTCCTGAAGTTTGCCTTGTAACCCCCTTGCATTCCACGAAACAACAGAAAAGGATTTGAATGTGGAGGCAAAAATATTGAAAAACCAAAAGCGGTAACATTCTCAACACAAATAAATCTTCCACCTAACCCAACCAACATCACCCTCATCCACACCAAGCCCAAGACCAACATGATCCTCACTGGACGGGATCTCAACACTACAACTAATTGAATCAAAACTACCAAATCCAGGTTCTGCAGAGTCCTGACTAACCATCACACCTGACACAATCGCATCACTACAACAAATCGAATTCAAGTCACACAGTCCAAGATCTGCAGAATCTTGGCTAACCAACACACAGGACGGCACCCCATCACTGCAACCAATTGAATCAAGCTCAACATGGCAGTCAAACCAACCTCACACAACACAACAGTCACACAACAGTTTCCAAACCAACCTCTACACTCACCATTTCACAACCATCATCCGGAGACTCATGGCTGAGATCTCCCAGAGCACCATTAACTTCGCTCACAGTTTGGGACACCATCTGACTCAACCCAAACACACCGTCACGACTTCCGTTCCTCTTCCGACTCCGTTTCTTCTTTGCAAGCGGAGGCAACAATTTCCCATCATAATTGTGCTCAGCCAAAACTTTAGAACTCGCTGCAGCAGTTCCCATAACGACACGATCCGGAGGGGAACCTGTTTGCATGGGAAGCGGCCCCTGAAGCACTGGTGCTGTAATGTCTACTTGCATAGATTCCATCACAGCACTACTGGTCGCCAGATGGGACACACTCGTAGGAGAAACTGGCTTCGCAGCTCCAACGCCATGAACACCGCCAACAACACCACCACTGCCTGAAACATTAGGAGAAGCATTTGGGCGATCACTACCACTCACTCCAATGGGCAACCGAGGGGGTCAACTACTGGCACCACCTCATGCGCTACTTCTTCACGGGCTGCCCTGAGATGACTGCAGAGATCACTTGGATCCCTATATCCACCACAAGAATCGCAGGAAATGGCGACGTAGGCGCGCCGGAAGTGCCCACGCTTCCTACAACGCAGGCAGAGGGGTGCTCGCTCCGCAACCACCATCAAGGCCAGAACACCACGCACCAGAAAAACGTCCGGAATATCAATAACCGTCTTAAATGGCCTCAAACGAAATCGAACTTGCCGCACCAGAGTGTTACATACCGGTTGGCCTCTTATGAACAACTTCTCGAACTGGTGAGACTCTAAGGAGCCAAATGCACCAATGGCTTGCGCAACATCTTCCACTCCTCCTGGCAACCAATGAATTCGTGCATTAATCACCTGGTCGTGGAGGTCAACCACTTCAACTCGGTGACCGTTGATCGAAAGCTCTGCAGCAGCCAGCCGCCTTTTAGCTACTGCCGAAGCGAAAATGACTTCAAACACCGTGCCGGAGTGCAGCGACCCCACCGCTTCCACTTCACCTTTCCCGACAATCCCCTCAACATGAAGAAAAATCTGAGTGAGAGGATATGGCCTCCCTTGATCAGCACACAACAGCACCAACGACCTCGTCATGTCCACAGATTTCAAGCTACCCTTGTACAATCTCTGGAGGGCAGTCAACCTTTGGGATTGGTTTCGCTCACCAGGAACATGACCTCTTTCTTCATCTTGTTCTTGTTCAGATTCTTCAGAATCAATTGTATCCTTACGAATACTGCTTTGACCAGCAACTGTGGATAACAATTTCTTCACCACTGTAACAACCTCCTTCTTCCCATTGCTATGTTTATCATGGACACTGCTCATGGCCCCTTGTTGCCCCCCATGACTCAATGCCTGGCCACCATCTTTTCTGCCTAGCCCAGCCACCAGACCAACTGCAGTGTTGACACCAAATCGTCTAACATCGGCATCAGAAAACCCACGAAGCGACGCCTCCTTCATCACTAAAGCAAAAGTTTCATCACCTCCGACGCCAGTGTTTAATTCACTGGAGGTAATCACCTTCTTCGTAATGAGAGCACACAGAAGATTATCAACGTCCTCCGCCATTGCTAGTGAGCCGCAACAATCCACTGCCCTGCCTGCCTGCCTGCCTGCACTGCCTGCCGGCTGTGATAATTACCCGTTTCCGAGTGCTGAGAGCTAACAATATGGAGACGCGCAGCATCGAGACATTGTTTAGATCTCAGCACGAGGAAAGCGGGTGATATCCTATTTATTGCCCGGTTTTTGCCTCTCTGTCCGACGAGTATTGTTGGCTGTGTTTGGTCGCGCTTGGTGAATGTGTGTGTTCGCGCGCGGTGATCATTGCAAGCGAGCCATATTTCTTGTTCCCTTTTTTGTTACAGCAAAACAAGTTATGTAATTTGAGGATCTAGACACACGCTAGTGTGTCGCCGCCAAGTAACAGTAGATCATCCCATTGTAGGCATCCTATTGTTAAAAAATTGATTGTTAATAATAAAAAGGCGGCTCACTAGCAGACATGTGTCTGTAAACTGTAAGCAACTGAAAGCATATTTTGGTATGTTGAGGATAAATCCCAATACGACAGAAATGTTTCAAATTGTGGAAAATGTAAGGGGAAGGATCAGAGATTGAGAAAAACTAAAATTTAAAGGATGAGTGTCAACCAATCATAGAGAAAACGATGCGTCAATAATGTTGTTTTTATGTTACTAGCTAGTTGGTTCTAGGAAAAAACGCCCCCAGAAAAACGCCCCCCGAAAAAACGCCCCCGACAAAACTTCCCCAGGAAAAAAATGCCCCTGGGAAAAAACGCCCCCGGGAAAAAACGCTCCTAGGAAAAAAAAGCCCCCAGGAAATAATAAATAAATAAATAAATGGATTCAACCACTGGAGTGGTTGGGAGTTAGAAGGGCTTGGGGCCACTTATACTAGTCCCTGTCAATGTTAAAAAAAAAAAAAAAATTAAGAGGAGAACTCCGGCCTTTTTACAAAAACCCGTAGACAAATCTTGCCCAAAAGGTGCTTAAAACGGTCAACTGAGCCCGCCTGAACAGCTTCATCAGGAAGAGCGTTCCAAGCTCTTATCACCCTAACACTGAAAAATTTTTTTCGGCAATCTAGCCTAGCTGACTGAACGACCAGTTTCAGTGAATGGCCTCGAGTGGCAGAATAAAGGCAAGGATCAAAGAAGGGTAGATCAATTGATAAAAGGCCATGGACGATTTTAAAAGTAAGAATCAAGACGACACGTAGCCTGCGCAGTTCCAAGGTCTCAAAGCCAATGCGAGACAACCTAGTGGCGTAGGGAAAATTCCGCATGCCAGGTAATTTCTTAGTAAATTTGCGCTGAACTGATTCCAGTTTGTCGATGTCGCCCAACAACGTTGGTGACCACACCGGGGATGCATACTCTAAAAGCGGTCGCACGAAAACCTTGAAGGCCCAATCCTTAATTTATGTATTACCAGAAGTGAAACAGCGATCAACAATAGCGAGTCTCTGAAATGCCCTGGACGCAATCCGAGTACAGTGTAAAGAAGGTTTCAAGTTTGAGGTCAAACAGACCCCCGGATCGTTGATTTCTGAGACAGAAGGTAATGGTTGGTCCTTTAAGTGATATTCAAAAGGGCAAGTTTTGCGGCCGACACTGAACGTCTGGCATTTATGTATAGAGTGTGGGAGCTGCCAATCCATACTCCACCTTGAGACGTAATTGATCGAATCACTCAGTGAGCCGGTATCACTCTCCTGGTCAACAATGTGCGCAGCCAGTTTTAGGTCGTCTGCGAATTTGAATTGGTGTGACGTCAAAGAAGTGAGCCCTAAATCGTTTAAATAGATTACGAAAAGAAGAGGTCCCAGCACGGAGCCCTGTGGCAACCCGCTCACCAAGGGTTAGGAGTGGGAGTAGGAGCTACCAATAATCACTCTCTGAGAGCGATTACTAATAAAGGCCGAAATCCAGCCCGTAAGCTTCCAGTAACCCCATGACGTTCAAGCTTACAAATCAATTTCACATGGACCACAGACTCGAATGCCTTACAAAAATAGAAATAAATGACGTCCGTGGGCACTCCAGCATCCAGAGCACTTGTCCATTGATCTAGGCACGCTAGGAGTTGATAGGTAGACGATCTACCTGGCAAGAAACCGAACTGATCGTCTCGGATTAAGTTATTATCAAGAAGATATTTCAACAGGACAGACTTGACAATAGCTTCCATAACTTTACAGGGAACCACCATCAATGCTATTGGTCGATAGTTGCGAGCGTCGGCTGCATCGCCTTTTTTAAATATAGGGGTAAGATTGGCTGTACGCCAAACTGATGGAAGCTTTTCAGACTTGAAGGAGAGATCAAAGATGAAAGCAAGAGGCAAAGAGCTCATATCACCAATTTGTTTATAGAAGAAGGCAGAGTAGCCTTCAGGGCATTAATGTCCTTAAGTAAATGGTTTTTGGTTCTATTCCCAGGTTCACTCCATTTCTTAACTGCACTTCCTTAAGTAGTAAGGTTCAAAATTGAGCTGGTTCATCTATGTAAGCATTACTTTGCTTCAGATGACATAAAGCTCCAAGAAATTTATTTTTAAAAAAAGGTTTAAATTGTGAGCAATTCCACCCCCCGAGTAGAGATTTCGTTAGCGAATTAGTACCTTTACTTGTCCGGTTGCATTTGATTTACTTTAAAGATATACCGTTTGCCGTAAAACTGAGACAGGCACATTACAATTGTGAGCAATTTCACGTCCCCAGTAGGATTCCTCTAGCGAATTTGTACCTTTATGACACTCGCTCCGTTTGTATTTGATTTACTAAAAAGAAATACTTTTTTTTTAAATTTATTTCTTTTGAGCCTTAAGTCAGCCGAAGCAGTTTAATGCTCGTGTGGCTAAACCGGCTCAATTTTTAACAATACCAGATTTCGAACTGTTTTGCTTAAAAATTGATACGACTTAGTGAGATTTGTGGGTGATTCCGCGGAGATAGTCTTGAATAGGGAGATCTCAAGAATTGGAGACGATGTTCTGGGTCTATAGACTTTTTGAAGGAGAAAGAAGGCTAGTTTAAGGAAAATAGTAGCTAAGTAGGTGAATTGTAAAGGGGAAAGTTTAGTAAATACTCAAAGATATTATTTAAATAAACTTATTGGAGATGTAAATCATTTGAAGCAAACTACGTACAGTTCCGGTAAAAAAAACGCCCTTTTTCGTTATATCGAGGGTCGTAATAACAAACATGGAGAAATTCAGTTATCTTGAAAACTACTGGACGGATTTTCGTGAAACAAAGACTGAATTGCATATTAGATTGTCTACTGTATTTCTACCTTTATTAAATACTACGTTAACTGACTGAAAATAATTGGCCGAGCGAGAAAAATCTAATGATATCTGATATCTCGAAAACCAGTGGAAGGATTGTCATGAAACAAAGACTGAATTGCATATTATATTTTTCTGCTGAATATTGCATGTCATATGTATAGAAATATAGCATTATCATAACAATTAATCCAGTTTTTGTTTTATTCAGTTCTATCCAGTAATTTGCGAGATATATTATTATAGTTATCTACTCGTGTTGCTCGCTCGGCCAGTTATATTTGGCTACTTACCATTACATGTAATACGTATAGAACTATAGCTGATGTCATAATAAGCAAGCCAGTTTTTGTTTCATTCAATTCTGTCCAGTAGTTTTCGAGATATCAACATTTTCGTTCAGTCACATACATTAATACTGCAACTTCTTCCGTATAACGAAGGCTTTTTTTTTGACCGGAACTGTACATATGAATCAGCTCAATTGTGAATTTCACTGGACGTTTTTGACAGCGAAAGAAGTTTGGTTAATGAAAAAAGTAGCTAAAAATGAATTGTAAACGCAGGGTAAATACGCAAAGATACTTTTTTTTATGAATTTCTTGGAGCATTAAGTTATCTGGAGCAAACTAATACTCGTATAGATGAGCCATCTTAAATCTGAGGCTGTCAGCAATGATGACCACCACTGGGGTATTTTTTCCTACTTAGGGCCGTTTTTTCCTGGGAGCGTTTTTTCCTAGGGGCGTTTTTTCCTGGGGGCGTTTTTTCCTGGGGGCGTTTTTTCCTGGGGGCGTTTTTCCCTGGGTGGCGTTTTTTCCTGGCGGCGTTTTTCCCGGGGGCGTTTTGTCGGGGGCGTTTTTTCCGGATACCTAGCTAGTTATCTAGCTAATAAGATTTTTCCCATGTTAAATCCCGTAGACATAGACTAGTTGGTGGTTAGTTGGTAACTAGCTAGTAACGCTGACCCCATGTTAAATCCCATAAACTCATTGCTTATGGCTAGCAAAAAATTGAGAAGGCCTACGTAGCTGAATTTTGGCGCACGGATGCATGATGATCTGAGCATGGTTCTTTTGTTGGTTTGAGAGTTGTAGGGGTCAGGACAAATGCGTGGGAGGATTTTGAAATTCGCTACCAGCGTATTTAAATTTCGTTTTTTCCAAGTTGCAACCAAAGATTTCAAGCAACAATGTCTTGAACACTCAACACTGGTCTTTAGATTTATTGTAAAAGCCTGGACGAACTAAAAACTGATCTGTAACGTAGGACAAAATAAGGACATATTACCGTTGCCGTTCTGCTGTTTTACTAACAGCGACCTTCGGGGGTTTCTGCATGACTAAATGTCAACGAAATCTTGAAAAATTAAGGGGAAGGTGCAGGGATAAACAAAACAACTGAAGGGGATGCGTTTATTGAGTGAGTGAAGCGAACGAAATCAGCGATTGTTAGCCAGTGTGTGCAAAAATGGGATTGAAGCAACTTAATTATGTGAAGAGTGGTCATACAATAAACTAAGCCGTGGCAATTTGGCTACTCTAACGGCTTATTGGCAAGGGTACATTTGAAAATTATAAATGTGAAAATTTATAGAAATAAAATTCCTCTAGAAAAAAGGTACAGATGAAGATAAGACAGTGTAACCTTATTTCACAGTCCTATGAAAGTTGTGATATCCACCCAAAACCAAAACTGGTAGAAAAACCCGCCAAGTTTCCCAAAACGATCGGCCTTTGAAGGTAGTGATATCATTCAACCAAGGAAAGGCCGACAAGGTCAATCTTATTAGCCAAGTTAATCGCACCCAATAATACTTTGGACGTTAAATGAAAACTTGAAGATTGCTACAGCGAGTAGCAATCTTCAAGTTTTCATTTAACTTTCGAACTATTAGTCAGTGCGATTAACTTGGCTAATAGGATTGACCTCTGCGGCCTTTCCTTGGTTGAATGATATCACTACCGTGAAAGGCCGATCATTTTTTGGAAACTTGGCGGGTTTTTCTACGAGTTTTGGTTTTGGATGGAACTATTTGACTTATCGAGTAACCATGATGAACACAATACGGACAATATTGGCTTATCAGGTGAAGCAGCAGAAGATGCTGCTGACAAAGACGATGGTGCAGTAGTAAAGAACAGTTAAGACACATGTTTTCTGGTGGAACGATTAATTTTAATGAAGGTTGCAACGTTATTTTCAGTTTTAAGTAGCCTATAAAATGATTTAATTAGCAAAGTAGTATTTTTAAAGTCTTAAAACGCATAAAGCACTCGTTAATTTACTTTGGTTCATGATATTTAAATAAAAAATACTTGCTCAATATTTTTTATTTTGGTTTGTGCCATTAATACCATTCCAATTGCCAGTCTAAAATTCACGAATTCGGTAATTTGCTGTGGTTGCTGACACTTAAATAGAAAAATTCTTTCTTAACGTTTTTTAAAACTTATGTATTGCCAGTCTATAATAATCATGAATGCATCCGCCATTTTAGTGCTGAGAGCCAATCCGCCATTTTGGTGCTAGAGACCGGCTCTCAGCACTGCAATGGTGGATAATATTGCACTTTGCATTCTTGTTTCATTGCTGCGCTCCTGCATCGTTACATTGTTAAAAGAGGACTGAGAGGCAAAAACCGGGTAATAAGTTGTTTTCGAAGCAGTTCTCGGTTGGAACAAGTGGGTAATTTAGACACACGCCAGTATTTCGCCGCCAACTAGATGATTCATTGTCGGTGATGCTTAATTGTTAGAGCGTAATTGTTGTCAGACGCCGGCTCACTAGCAGCTTAAAGCAATATACTCACTTCGTTACGCAGACTGTGTCTTTTAACTGTAACGAGCTTATACATGATTTCAGCATACAGGTGTAAATTCCCCATGCGGTAGAAATCTTTGGAAATTGTTGGAATAAGGTGTCTCAGGTCCAGTAATGAAGAATACCACAACATTAAAGTTTGGGAAGGTGTACATTGTGGAGAAAACGTGCCTCAATAGCGTTGATTTATTACCCGTTTTTTGCCTCTCAATCCTCTTTTAACAATGTAACGATGCAGGAGCGCAACAATGAAACAAGAACGCACAGTGCAATATATCCGCCGTTGCAGTGCTGAGATCCGATCTCTTGCACCAAAATGGCGGATTGGCTCTCAGCACTAAAATGGCGGATGCATTTACGATTATTATAGACTGGCAATACATAAATTTAAAAAAAACGTTAAGAAAGAATTTTTTTTATTTAAGTGTCAGCAACCGCAGCAAATTAACAAATTCGTGGCAATTGGAACGTTATTAATGGCACAAACCAAAATAAAAAATATGAAGCAAGTATTTTTCTTATTTAAATGTCATGAACCACAGTTAATTAACGAGTGCATTATGCATTTTAAGACTTTAAAAATGCTAGTTTGCTAATTAAATCAATTTATAGGCTACTTAAGAATTGAAAATAACGTTGCAACCTTCATTAAAAATATCATTCCACCAGAAAACATGTATCTTAAGTGTTCTTTATTACTACCATCGTCTTGGTAACAGCATCCCGTGTGTTTCTTTTCCATCTAGCAATTTAGCGAAACAAGAGTATGGTGCACGATTAACTTCAAATTGAGGGTACATAAACGGGATTGGGTTTGTGTATTCTGCGTAATACTGACGTTGACTTTACACCATAGTCCCGTTTCGCTAAATTGCTCGATGAAAAAGAACGCACGGATCTTCTGCTGCTTCACCCGATAAGCCAATATTGTCCATATTGTGTTCATCATGGTTACTCGATAAGTCAAATAGATCCTCAAATTCCATAACTTGTTTTGCCGTACGAAAACAGGAACAAGAAATATGGCTCCGCTTGCAATAATCACCGAGCGCGAGCACACACATTCACCAAGCGCGACCAAATGCAGACAACAATACTCGTCGGACTGAGAGGAAAAAACCGGGTAATAAATAGGATATCACCCGCTTTTCTCGTGCTGAGATCCAAATAATGGAAAACGGGTAATATCCTATACTTATTTGCCAATCATTGTTGGAACAAAGAGGGTAATATCTGGCTTGTAACCCTACAATGTTTGAACCACGTGCGGTTCCAATCACTGATCCAAAGTATTGTTGTCATTGACTTACTGTGTCATTGTTATCTTCCACGCTCGATTCCTTCGGCCTTCAAGAAAATGAGAAATTTTCCCATCAGTCACCGACGATGATTTCGGTTTGTTTCATAAAAAGAAAGATATATATTTATACAGGGTGTCAGAAAAGTCATGGTCATAACTTACATGGTATGTAGTACACATCCAGACGAACAAAAAAGTCCATATAAACATAGGTCCGGAATCGACCGGCTTCCAAGATTTAGTGACCTTTGTCCCACAAAAACACACGCATTTTCAGCCAACATTCAGGGGCAGCGAGCTAAATTCAGAAACATAAAAAACAATGTCTCTGAAAAAGTGAAAAATCCCCACTTCATGAGTGTACCCAGACATTCCCCATGTGTTGAGCACAAGTACATCTCACAAATACAGTGTCTGGTTATGTGTTTGTATGTATTGTCAGAGCACAATGGCTGTTAACCATACCAATCAAGAGATGGCCGACATGCATTTCATGTATGGCCGGGCCAATGGAAACGCAGCGGAAGCTGCACGGTTGTACGCTGAGACCTATCCAAACAGAAGGCATCCAGACCGTCGTATGTTTGCAAGGATCCACTCACGTCTGTGTGAGCGTGGCTCATTCGAGGTCGCTCCATGAGAGGGAAGACGAAGAACGGTCCGAACTCCTGAAGTGGAAGAGCGAGTGCTACAGAGAGTTGACGAGGACCCGGGAACGAGCACACGGCGGATTGCCGCAGCAGAAAATGTAAACCATAATGTTGTCTGGAGAATCCTCCATGAACAATTGCTGCGTCCTTACCACCTGCAGAGAGTGCAAGCCCTAGACGAAAACAACTATCCAGCACGGGCTGAATTCAGCCAGTGGCTGCATCAGCATTGCACTACTAACCCTCTCTTCCTGCATAATGTGTTATTTACTGATGAAGCTGGATTTACCCGTGATGGAATTTTCAACTTCCATAACACCCATGTTTGGGCTGATGGAAATCCCCACGCGATCCTGCAATCACGGCATCAGCGTCGGTTCTCCATCAATGTGTGGGCTGGTATCGTAGGGGATGTTCTCATAGGGCCGCATGTTTTACCCAACAGGCTTGCTGGGGATTCATACCTCACCTTCCTGCGAGATGACCTACCTTGCCTACTCGAAAATGTCCCACTCATGACACGTCAGATGATGTGGCTCATGCACGATGGGGCACCAGCGCACTTCCAGCTTGCTGTCAGGCAACACCTCAATGAACTGTTTGGAGAGAGATGGATTGGCCGAGGCGGTCCACGTCCATGGCCTCCCCGATCACCAGACCTGAACCGATTGGACTTTTGCAACTGGGGCTACGTGAAGGGACTCGTGTATTCAAGAAACATTGAAACCGAGGCACAACTGCGGCAACAAGTTGAAGCTGCATTTCAGCAAGTGAGGCAACACCAAGGACTATGCGAGAGAATCCGTGCATCCCTTAGCAGAAGAGCGGAGGCATGCATCCAGGCAAATGGCGGCCACTTTGAACATCTGTTGTGATGTCGTGGAGAATCGCCCTGCATCTTTTCAGGATTCAACCAATACCTCCTTACGTTCCCATAATTTTGTTTCCAGCGAGTTTTCGTTTTGTAGGTTTCTCAGGAAAAGAAACTAGTGACTTATCACGAATGGATCATGGCTGGATATCCTCACACCACTTACTTCACACACAGGGGCCAGTCACTTGATCCGAGAGCAGGCGGTGGGAGCAGCAGCGGGCAAGCGAGTTGGTGGTGGTGGTCTCTCGCTCCGCTCGTGCCACACGCTTCTCGGGTCAAGTTACTGGCCTCTGTGATTTCACACAACTTAATTCGTCTCTTGCAGGGCACGTACTCAGCATTTCGCAATGCTTAGACATTACTTATTTTTAAGCCTCCAGCGGGTGCCAGCATGGTGTGGCACGTTGAATGTAGTAGAGTGAATCCCAAAAGAGTGCAGTGTCTTCTTGTGTGAACTGGCTTTCTTACAAAATACTAAGAAGACGCTTCTACCGCTTTGAGGTAAAGGGGGTAAACACCACCGCTTATTTCCAGGCTGGGGATTTTTCACTTGTCTTTAAGAGACATTGTTTTTTATGTTTCCGAATTTAGCTCGCTGCCCTTGAATGTTGGCTGGGACAAAGATCACTGTATCTTGGAAACCGGTCGATTCCGAACCTATGTTTATATGGACTTTTTTGTTCGTCTAGATGAGTACTACATACCATGTAAGTTATGACCATGACTTTTTTGACACCCTGTATTATGTGGCCATTTCCTTTTTCTCTCTTTATTGGTGGCTTGTTTGCCTATGCCTAACACGTAAGTTTCTTTCTCTTTTTTGGCTATGTTTTTGGTCCCGGTTACGGGATTCAGGTTTGAAAAACTGTGGTCCTGGTGAATGGTGAATTTGTTAAAAACTAGGTGTTGACCTTGTTAAACAAGAAACAATTACGTACGTGTATTTTAAAAAGGGAAATGTTGAATCTGTTGGGGAAATGTTGAATCTGGGAGAATGTTGAATCTAGGTTTTCGTAAAAAAAAACTATGGTGTTTGTGTTTGCCGGTATCCATAGCAGCATAGCTGCAGTCCCGGCAACGAATAAGTTGTTTTCGAATCATTTCTCCGTTGCAACCAGAGGGTAACGGAGAAATGGTAGTGTATCGCCGCCAAGTAGTTGATTTATTGTTGTTGGAGCTTAATTGTTAGAGCATAACTGTTAGAGTGTAATTGTTGTCAGATGGCACCACAGGCCAAAGATAGGCTTGAAACAGTTACAGACCAACTAAGTTTCCAGCGTACTTGTATTTTAAAAAAGGAAATGTTGACTTCAGTTGGACGTATTAATTTAGTTGCAAATTTTAATTTGGTGGACATTTGGTAATTTTTGCATCGTAGTTCCTGGATCATTGCATTTTTTCAAGAGGGCTGAGATATCGGTAGATAATGTTAAGATGTTCAGTTATTCCCACACTTTTAAACAATGAAATCTTAAGTTGTTTCCATACTTTTAACAATGAAATGTTAAGTTGTACCATACTTTTAAATAATGAAATATTGAGTTATTCCCATACTTGTACTCCCACTTTTAAAGATGCTTTAACAATAGGTAACAATACTATAACCCCGAACACTGTGAAAGACAAGTCATTTTGGAGCCACACTTTTAAAAAATGAAAACCGATAAAGTATGGTTAAAAGTATCAACGGACCCACCAAGTTCAATTGTTACACTTCATTGTAAGAAAGTCATTGTTCAATTCTTGCATTGTTGTGGAATGGCCACTAGCGTTGGTACTATAACAGAAACCAGAGTTGAGCGTATTTCACGATGGTGAGGATAAATTCCTATGTCACGAAACAGCATGAAATTGTTGAAAATGGTCAGTCTTTGTGCCTGACCAGCAATAGTTATATTATAATTAAGTGCATAAACTGTATCAATGTGATAAAAGTGCGTGAAGTTCGTTGATTTCAGCTGACTATTACATACTGACTAGTGACTAGTATATACTGACGACTGACTAATTTCGCTCATATAAAATAAATTATGCAACAGATACGAATGAAATTCGGTATTCAACACTCTTTTAATTCCAATATGTGCCTTTTATGATTTTACATTTGGGGAGACAGTAACTAAAAATATTGCAATCATTTGTAATTCTCTTTTTCTGTATGATGGGAAAACGCCACTGGTGATCAAAATTATTTATTTGCACTTACCAGCACTAAAGCCATTACGCTCTTTCTGCTGACAAACTTAACGAGAACAATGCAAACTGACTGCCAGAAATAATCGGCAACACAACATTGTTGATTGTTGACTGTTGATGGAGGCGGAAATGAAAAATCTCCTACAAGAGTTGCAATTGTCTGGGTTATTGATGGATGAAAATGTCCGGAAAATGTCCGGAAATGAAGGGATTTCCGTTGAAGATCTAAAATGTTTTGAGTTGTAGAAGGTAGCAGCAATAGCAGTGTAGAAAACAATTAGAATTGAACAATGCAGCCCATGACAAAGTCACGGGGTGTGCATTGGTTATTGAACATGTGAAGGGACTATTTAGTGAGGTCGTAGGGAATGCAAGTAAGAAAGATAAAAATGTAAATGCCACCAAAGATATTATGTGGCTTCGTCATCTATATGGGGGTTCTTTGTCAAATATGGTATACCAGCGTTAATCACGATATCAGATCGTCAACCCCGTTGCCTAAGATGCGGGATCCGTGGGCACTTCCGGCGTGCATGCGCCAGCATTTCTTGCCAGGAGTGTGGGCTTCAAGGACCCACGCAATCTCTGCCCCCATCTTCGTGCTGCGGTGTTACGCCTGAGTGGTGAGAGCACGTCTCTTCAATCAGCACTAGATCCACAACTCTGTGCTGGTTCAAGCTCCGACCAAGGAAATATCTATAGTGCATTTGTGAATATCAGTAGTCGTGATGATAGAGTGAAAGTGTGTGTAAGTGCGTCGACAAGTAAGCAGCCAAAACAGGTGATGAGTGAAAATGCCCAGATGTGTTCCAGCCAGCCAGCATCAGATACGAAGTCAGTTCCTAATGGTTTTACGCCCCCGGTAAAGCATAAACATGCATCAGGACGCAAGAAGCGTAATATGCGTGAAGATGGTGGTGTAGCAATTGTCTCGAGTGATAAAATCTCGCAGGTTGTTCAGTGTGTTGCATATGTAGCTTTACATAATGAACTAAGTACTTTAAACTCAGTACTGATTGATGGTGTTGATGTTGGGGAAACTAGTGACGAGATTACTGTAGGTTGGGTAAATAGTAGTGTTGATCTTGATCATAGTGCTAATGAAACAAGCAGTATAACGTGTAGTGGGGCAGAAGGTATGAGGAGGGAGAGTGATGATGGTGTAGTGACATAATTCAAGTTTGATTATTCTCTGGCC
>JAHWFP010189943.1:28119-39671 GCA_023313725.1 Lithobius niger | reverse complement strand
CACCATGTGTGAGATGTGTGCTATTTCTGTAGCTCTTGATGTGGCGTTGGATGTCCAGTTGCCTTCTTTTACGTTGTGGACTGATTCCCAGGGTGCGATTGCTGCTCTGCGGCGAGCAATCGACCAGCTCGAGTTTGTGGACCCAGTCGTTATGGAGGTAGGCATGAAGGTTCATGCTGCGCTCCAGCGTGGTGTTATGTGTCTCCGGTGGGTGAAGGGTCATGCGGGGTTCTCTGGAAATGAGCAGGCAGACGGTCTTGCTAGAGGAGCGGCCGGATTGGTGGCAGATCCGATCGTTCCCGTTTCCCATCCAGTGTCTAAGCGACCGGCGCTTTGTGCGTGGTCAGTGTCGCAATGGGAAGCGGAATGGACAGTGGCTGCCACCGGTCGGGCTCTGTTTGCTCTGCAGCCGTATTGCTGTTTGTCATCGCCACTAGACGATATGCCACTCGTGGCTAGCAGGGTGTTGTCCCGTCTCCGCACGGGTCATTCGTTGTTGGCTGCGCACCGTCACAGAGTCGGGTGATTAATGTCTCCTGCGTGTCCAGACTGTGGTCGCCCACAGACGCCAGCGCACTTTCTTCTGGAGTGCACTGTGACAGACGGCCTCCGCCAGACCTTGCGAGGCTTCCTTTGTTCAGACTCAGGCTTAGGGGCCCTTCTATCGCTGCGTCCGGTTGAGGGTGTGAGGGCTAGGCTGCAAGCGGTTGTCGCCTTTGTTAAGGGAACGGGTGCACGAGTGTAACTTAGAATATTTCCATGTTCCCCGGTTCTTCCGCCATCTGTCTTTCCAGTTGTCCCCTTGGTTGTTTGACAATAGACCATGTGTACTGTGAGTTGTGGCTGTAATGGTTTTTTTTTATGTTGTATTTGGATTCCTTTAGATTTGTATGGGGGTATGTGGCTGTGGGCCGAGGCTCCCGAATAAATTAATTAATTCATTCATTCATTCCTTTAATATCATTTCCAAAATCTATTTAAATAAAAAGAGGCTTAATGAATGAAACTAGACATAGTTTACTTCGCTCACTCTATTGGCGTCGATCCATGCTTTATATAATTTCCTTGATCTCCGGTGCATCAGAAAATCTATTACTGATTATTTCGATGCATGCAATTCATTCGTTACATTCCTCAGTACGCGTCCCGAATTTCAACTACATCCTTCAAAACATATGATTTGTTTATTTGTTTGTTTTCACTTTCGTACGCCTGCTCCTCCGAAATTAAACGAAGATGAAGGAGTGCTAAATGAAAGATTAAGAGAGAAAGCAAAAAATGTATTGAAAAGGTTTAGTTTATGTAGAAATCGCTTCTTTCTTGCTCAATCCACACACGTGTGCTTTAGAAACACAAATATTTGACAACCTTTTAAAACCTGTACGTATGTTTTTTCTGTGTATCCAGTTGAAGCAAAATCAATTTGAAACCCAAAAAAGGATTTTGGAACAAACAGCGACAATCACCCGCATTCAATTGCAAATATCAAAAGAAACTAAATTTTTGAAAGACAAGTTTTTTCTTCTTTCTAGGTAGCGCTCTTTTAATTTTCACATTTAAGGTGAACTGGAGACTTCCGACCTGGGCCAATGGTCCATAATATGTTGGACGTTGAAGTACTCGCGTTATTTTTCTTTCGTCATGCTTTTCTCGTCATTCCTCTACTGATGGAGTAAAAAATATATTTCGCAACACAAAAATCAGTGACTACTAAACATATCAAATTCTTAAAATCGGCGACACAAGAAAAATAAGTTTATGAACTATAAGAAAATTTTATGTGATGCTGGGCCTAAAATCAGGACCAGTAAGTTACATTAAGCAACTTTAAAAAAAACTTAAATTGTTTTGCCATTAACCTTAATAAATAAAAATAAAGAGCAAACTAATATCATATTAACTATTCACACGATTTGTCATACCGTTTGTGTATTCATTTATAATTTTTTCGTGTATTGTCATTAACGTATAGAACAATTTAATGTTAGCAAAACACCAGTACAGCACAGTACAGCACAGTATTCGAAAAAAAGAAGAAAAAAGTACTTTTTATATAATGTGATGTCGGGTGGCCGTTTTAGTTCAAGCATATTCGAGCATTAGCTTACAACAATGAAATCCCGTTTGCAATGAGAATCTCTTCTGGTGTATGGGACAATGTTGAAAGCATTCCATTTAGGTTTATAGACACTGGAGGAGGTTAAATTCACAACTGCTATGGGAAGAAATCTTGGCTCAAGGGACTTGTCAGTGGACCAAAAATCCCAAATAATAACAATGAGATCCCAAGGATGTCTTGGCGGGTGATTGGTGCTGCTGTTGGATGCAACTACAGTGCAGCCTATCAGGCTTATCTTCGGCAACAGCATACAGGCAGCATTGCAGCAAGACGAATAGGGAACTGTGGCAGGAGACCAAAAACAACTGCCCACAACAACTGACAGATCTGTGGTGAGGTTAGCGCAAGCAAACCGATTCATGTCCTACAGATGGTTGCAAGCAGAATGGAGGCGGCACAGTGGTGTGCAGGTATCTAGCTACACTGTTCGAAACCGCCTAAAAAGGGTTGGCATACGGTGCTTCAAGACATGTGTAAAGGAACGACTGATCCAAGCCCACAAGCGCCAGCGACTCGCGTATCCAGAACGACACAGAAACTGCAGCGCTGGTGATTGGAACAAAATTATGTTCTCAGATGAAAAAGACTTTGCGAGCCACCCTTCACATGGTGTAGTGCTGTGTAAGCGACGTGCAGGGCAGCGAATGGACGAGGACTGTTTGCGTTTGCTAACACGGCAAGGACGTTTTTATGTAAATGTCTGGGGGTGTATGGGGAATGGCCACCTAGGTATGCTGCAAACCATTAACGGTCGACTAAATGCCGAACAATATCAGATACAAATTCTGCAGGGACTAATGCTTCAAAGTGCTGCAGCGATGTTCCAAGACTATGCTGACTGGACATTCCAGCAAGACGGTGCCACAGTGCACACTACAGGAACGAGTCTTCAATGGCTTGAGGAAAACAACATCGAAGTACTAGAATGGCCAGCACGCAGCCCAGAACTAAATATTATGGAACATGTGTGGAGTTACATGGAGGGAATGTTGAAAAATCGACGGCCAACTAACCGACAAGAACTGCAACGACTTGTAGAAAATGCGTGGAATCTCGTACCAGCCTACTTCGTGCGTTGTTTGTTTGATACCTACCAGCACAGAGTGGGGGCTTCTCCGAATTCGTGGTAGCTATACCAAATATTGACTGCTAACTACCATAAAAACCTGCAAGCCCTAATCTGGGGACAATAATGTGACGTTATTTAACTAACGTGAAGCCAATCAACAACAAACTCAACAATATTTTTTTTCAATTTGTAGCCTATATATAATAATTCACTGTGTTTTGGTAAATAATTTAGCAACTAAACCTATTTTAGATTGTAATAAAAAGCAGAAAATTGTTAATGGCCATGAACAACATGCTATAGCCGAAGACCTTAATGCATCACTCTTGAAATAAAAAAAATGCAAAACTGTTTATTTTTAATGTTTCAGCAATTTTGGATACCCGTTTTAATTTTTTAAGCTTAAAATAGTTTAGCTGTAATGACAGGTCTTTTCTGTTATGACTGGTTTCCATCCACTCCGCAGCTTTGCTACTAAAGGTTTTTCCGCGGCGCTGGAATTTTATCGACACGGAGTTACGTTAATTCTAGGATTTTCTTAAATGATGGCCCGTGTGTGGGACCCGGAATTACATTAACTCCATATTCGTAATTTGCTTTAAAAGTGTCGGAAGTAATTCGGAATTTTGGTAACTCGGAGTTACTGTAACTCTTGATTTTATTGATGATTAAATAACGTCCCTGCCTCTCTCGCGCTGCCGCGCTCGCTGCGGCTTTACATATAACATCAGAAACCGCAACCATATTATTGTCAAATTAGACAAGAGTTAGGGTAACTCCGTGTTCCTACAACTCCGGATTGTTTTAGCCTTCCGGTACGATTCAGTTTTGCAACATTAGTTAAATATAAATGGTGTAAAGGCTTTTATTTTCCTTTTTTTCCCCACTTACGAGACTTTTTGCTACATTCACTCAAACGCATGTAAATGTTGGAAAAGCTATATGTGCGCATGGTATGACCAAAAACAGGGACAGGGTATGGCCTTTTAACTGCATATCCCTACTTTTCATTGCGACATAAAACGCGAGTATTTTACTTTTTGTTAAGATGGGGTAAGGCCGATTATGAGTATTTACTACAACGATACCGTGCTGGAGCTACGTACCGGCGCTTTTTTTAAGGCCTATACAGTTCATAACATTTAACACCTCAGAAACTAATAGTGTATGTAGGCTGTATTACCAGAAGGAAACTTAGATGTAAATAGTAAATAAATAGTTTTGGTTCAACTGACTGGATACACTGAAAAAGCAGATGTATAGGTTGTGAAAGGTTGTTAAATTATCGCGTTTCAGTAGCAAGGAGGTGCGTTGATAGAGTGAACAGAGCGAACGATTGCCACAAATAAACCTTTTCCATGCGATTCTCGGTTTGCTCTCTCAATCTTTTATTTAGCATTACTTTCACCTTCGTAGAAGCTTCGGCTTAACGAAAGCGAAAACAAACAAAAAAACAAATCATATGTTTTGAAGGATGTAGTTGAAATTCAGGACGTGTGCTGAGGAATGTAACGAATGAATTGCATGCATCGAAATAATCAGTAATAGATCTTGTAATGCACCGGAGATCAAGGAAATTATATAAAGCATGGAACGACGCCAATAGAGTGAGCGAAGTAAACTATATGTCTAGTTTCATTCATTAAGCCTCTCTTTTTTATATTTAAATAGGTTTTGGAAATATTAAAGGAAGCGTCTCTTCTAGCTAAGCTTCAAGTTAGGTTGTTTTAACAATGAGTCCTTAACAATGCTGTTTGATTGTTGACTGTGCATTGTTTCTCTCATTGTTCCAGACACTCGATATTTCAGCACTATTCTAAATAACAAGCCAGCGGCTGAACTGAAGATAGAAAAAAATAAATTTTTTACACTAATTTACTAAATCAACACTGCTTTACTAATATTGAATTACCGATATTTATAATTCGAGTGTATTATGTGCACGTGCACAGCTTTTCACGTGCACAAGTTAAAATTTAAAAAATCTCGTTGCTGTTTTGGTCCCTTGAGGCAACACAAAAAAAATCGTGCCTGTAGGTAACTTGGAAAGTCTTATTATTGTAGTACTTATATTAATTTTCACACCACTGTACTTTGCTGTTTAATAATACAACCACGCAAACTAGCAACAAACTGTACTTTGTTTTTGCCACAAAGCCAATAACTATTGAATGACTCTTTTCGGTTACTTTGGTGTATTGAAACCTGGCTGGTCGATACAAAGTTACACGCACTTAGACAATAACAGTGGCAAAATAAAATGTACTCTCACATTTTCTTTTTCAGGAGTTGTAAATGAAAAAAATCGTTAGATCTAGTTACTTTTTTATCACACTCATTACTGGTCTGTCTGGTGCTCACCACTCCAGCAAATTTTCTGCAGCTGCTGCTGAATATATTAAAAACGAGTGTGCCACTTTACCTCGTTCTAAAGCACAGAATAGTAACCAGCCCCCTTACAGAGTTTTGTCAAGTTTGGTACCTCATCTGCAGTCAATAACTGATCGACAGCAACATTTTTTCAACCCAACCGATCCTTTATAATTAACGGTTTAAGCCAACTTTTGCAGCGTACTTGGAGCGCATCATAGACTAACACGTACAACGTTCCCAAAATGTACTTTGTACTTTAATTTGCTTTCTCCAATCGTTGCTCAACGAACAAAGTTGGCTGTCACGATGACGTTTAACAATTCAAATTTCCCCGTTTTTTAAAATTTAGTTTGAAAATTAGTATTGTGGCAATTGAGCCATTGTTTAAAACGAATTCTGAGCGCACCAATAGAATTACTGGAATCTCGTGCAGTAGCCAAGCAGTGGCCTAAAAATAGCGAAACAACGCACGTTTATATTAAATGTAGAATCAACTAACTAGTGGAGCTCGTTCGGGAATTGATTTGGTGTCGCCATGCCAGTTGAAGCACGGCCTAGCCAACTAAAGGGGACTGCCCTCAGCGGTAATGGAAGGAAGAGTAACTTAGGATGTAAATTATTTATCTTAAATCTTAATGTCAGTCTTAGTCTGATGCTTGTACCAAAAGTGGGATTTGGTCGAGTTTTTCGAGACACTGTATCCTCGTACGATTTTTAATAACCTTAGCAGTTACAAAATAAGGCACAGGATAAGGCAAGCACAAGTGAAGTTCACAGTGGATGCTGAGGTCGATTATTAAAGGTCAAATAGGTTGATTTAAGGTTCAGTTATTTGGGTTTAAAATCCGCCTTTAATCCGGGAGCCCTAAAAAGGCTAACTTCTTAAAGGGACTTCATGGAAACGGAAGTTCAGATCCGTATAAATGACGAAGTCCTAACTGCAATTTATTCTAAGTGCAACTTTGGTTTGAGTGTAGCTGGAGAAATCATCAGGGTCCAACTGGCAAAGCCTCTTGCAGAAAATGGGTAGTTCTTGAATAATAAGACAAAAATGAGCTCTCCCGGTTTTCTCGCAGGTTGAAGGAAGGGTCCGAATGACCCGATTGCTAGTGGACCACTGATGCTCGGTGATCTGGAGGCTTCGAATGGATTGAGGCTAGAAAACAGTAGGCTGGCGCCACTTGCTAGCATTGGCAACGGTGCAAAAGTGTTTCAAATACACGCCTACAAGCTAAGTGGACGATGTTAAACTTTAAATAAGGAGTTAAATGAATGATAATAAAGGAATGGCTTATTGTACATACATTGTACTGATCACGATATCGAGCTGATCCTATATTTTAATGAATTACTGTAAACTAGACTAAATTGAACCTTTACAACCAGTCTTGCTAACACGAAGTGGCCGATTCTTAAAATCGACCAACGTATCGAAGTTTTAATTTAATCCATAACATGAGATGACGCCTTGGAATGAGCCTAATGTGCTGCTATCCTTACAGCATTCACAGGTGCCCGTGATGCACTCTGGTAATACTACATTAACTTGCACATAGCTAAGCAGAACCACCACACCTAGAAGTAAACTGGTACAGGATTTGGCCGCGAGACACGCAACATTGCTGGTTAAAAACCAAAAGTTACGCCCCACCTCTTTATGGCGGTAACAGGCGAATATCCCCCTGGTGAAAAGCCCCCAGGAAAATATCCCTGTTACCATCCCCCGTGCGATTTCCCCCAGAAAATATCCCCAATACCAATTTCCCCCCGGAAAATATCCCTCCCCCTAAAAAACGTACAAGCACAAAACAATGTTAAATAAATTAGGTGAGGGAATGATAATCACCCTAAAGCCGAAAACTCGTTAACTGCCAGAAACTCACTGCTGAAACAACTAAGAATGAAACTTTTTAACATCAATCATCCCCAGGACTGTCCCCGCAAAAAAGGGCAAGGAGGTTGCAAACAGATTACAGAGCTGACGATCACCTCTCCCTTCAGTAGCGTGTTGTTCCTGCCCTTGCCTTTCTGCAGTGTTTGATGGTTTGAACAGTTGCAAGATGCAGCCCCTATCCTAGCTTATTTTGAGGATACTTACACTGGTGATGTATCAAGGTCGCCGCAGCATACTTGTTGCATCCAATTCTAGTTGGTGCATTTGTCCACACAATCAGACCGTCCACGCACAAACAACTCTATTAAGGGTGGCATCACAGTTTTTATTTGGGAGTTGGATGTTACCACCCCAACAATACTCTCAATAGTTAATGGATGCAGCACCAGAACAATCATGGACAATCTCGGGGTGTAGCTTATAATAATAGCTGAAATTAATATTTCATTCTAAGCTGAAAAGGTATATAATATTTAATTTTCAATTATCTGTGATGGTGGTTTTTTCATTGGTTATTTTTTTTTAACTTCAGCTTTACTTTTTTTATTTTTGGAAGGGGGGGGGTGGTGGATGGGGAGTAGATTCTTCGGTGGATATTGATATTAAAAAGTTAGTATTTTAACTTATGATTAGCAGTTATAATTGGCAGAGGCCTTAGGATGATTACTATCATTCCCTCCACTAACCAAACGGTTTATTTATTTTTGTTTTGAATTCTTACTTTTTGTAGGGGGGATATTTTCCGGGGGGAAATTTGTATTGGGGATATTTTCTGGGGGATATTTTCACCAGAGAAATATCCCCCCGTCAATATCCCTCCAGTGCGATTTAACCGCCGGAAAATACCCCCCCAGAAAATATCCCCTAATACCAAATTCCCCCTGGAAAATATCCCCTCTACAAAAAAAAAGTAAGAATACAATACAAAAATAAATAAACCGTAAGATTAGGGAAGGGAATGATAATTATCACTGCCGGAAATTCGCTGGCGTAAAATACTAACTTTTTAATATTACTATCCAACGATTGAAAATCTGCTCCATATCCACCCCTCCCCCCCCCCCCCCCAAAAAAAAGGAAAGCTGAAGCTGGAAAAAAGAAACCAAGTAAAAAATAACCAACTCCCCCACCCCCATCACCAGACATAGTTGACAATTATTGTATACCTTTTCATCTCAGAATGAGATATTAATATGAGCTACACCCCTGAGATTGTCCATGGTTGTTCTGGTGCTGTAGCCATTCACTAAATGAGATATTAATATGAGCTACACCCCTGAGATTGTCCATGGTTGTTCTGGTGCTGTAGCCATTCACTATTGAGAGTATGCTTGTATTTGAGTCGGACTTTTTCCACTGAGGCTGCAGTGCACGACCAGCCAAACTTTGAAAGCAGTACACTCGCCGATAAGCCTGGATGCTGTCACGTATGCTACGGCGACCTTGATGCATGACCAGTATAAGTATCCTCAAAATAATTTAGGATGGCAGCTGCATTTTGCAACTGTTAAAAACCATCAAACACACTGTTACAAAGCAGAAAGGCAAGGGCAGGAACAACACGCAACTGAAGGGAGTGGTGGTCGTCAGTTGTATATTCTGTTTGCGACTTCCTTGTCCTTTTTTGCGGGGGCATGGGGGTGGGGTTGGTCTAGCCATGATTGATATTAAAAATATTTCATTCCTTGTAGTTTCCATCAGTGAGTTTCCGGCAGTTATGAGTTTATATTGTACTTTTTTTTAGGAGGGGGGGGATATTTTCTGGGGACATATTTCCTGGAGGGGAAATCGCACGTGGGGATATTGACCGGGGGATATTTTCTGGAGGGCTTTTCACCAGAGGGATATTCGCCTAGAACCAGTTGCATGCTTTCTGGCTAGACCATCCCTGAACACTTTCTATGTACTGCTACCCTATCTGCTGCTGCTGCCTTTTGTTTTTCTCTCTTCATCATTTTGGGGTGCAATGCTTCTCCCGGATCATGCTTGATCTGTTGCATTTGTATACTTCTGCTGCTGCTGTTTTCACTCATTTTGTAGTACAATGCATATTCCAGATCAGGCTTGATCTGTTTATGCGTTCGTATATTTTTCAACTCGCCGTCTCTTGAAGACGCCCATCGCCGACGACGGCTGGTAGCCGTTTGTTAGCCAGTATACGCAAAATACTGATTAAAGAATCTTGCATACGCACGTTTATTACACCCGTCCGGAGGACGGGTTTCCTCTTGTTACAATTTAATTCGCTAAAAGAATTGCAAGGATAATGTATGCCTCAAGTCTCTTGTTTTAATTTGAAGGAAAACAAAATTTAGACGTAATCATTGCCACTTTATATGTGTACAATACAGATCATAGCACAGCCTTTAGTACATCGGCAAACTCAGTCCATGGAAGAGCCGTTCGCATTTTCACCCACCAGAAGGTATGTCTGTAACAACCAGTCTCAACCTACGACAAAAGAATAAAGCAGAATAAGCTTGCCCGAGTCCTCCACAAGTCTTCCTCATACGACTAAATGTTCATGTGGTGCACCGTTACCAACGGTAAATTACACCAGCGGAAAAACACAAGTGATACACCCGTGGAAATGATGGACTGGTCAAAATCCACTAGAAGCAAGGCTAACCACGAAGGTAAAAGTGTTATCCTGGGTAACCTTCCATTCCTGTCAAAACATCCATGAAGGCATATCAATTCTGTTCCCACTGTATAATGCAAAGTATTTTTAAGAAGATTAATCCATCACAAGACACCAGTTTAGGGCCGATCAACCATCAGACAGCTGCAGATAAAGATGGCTGTAATTTCAATGTTTGGTTGCGAGTTACCAGGTAGTGGCTTGAATGAAAACATTATTATAGCCTGTGTTGCAACACCAGGAGGGCATACTGCATTCTGAAGTCATCGCACGTAAAACAACTGCACGAAAAGATTCGATTAGTTCCGGAGATAATTGGGGATTGGTAGTATACCGCATAGCAATCACATTATGTTTTTCTTCTAACAGATTTATGGCATACATTGTTCAGATATTTCTTTTAGGAAATTAAATTCTCTCCAACACGACAGAAAAGAATTAGTTGCAGAGATAATAGAGATTTTAGTACATAGTGTAGTAGCCACTTTCATGACGTCATCACGGCTGTATGTCATCACTTCCAGGAGTGACTCATGGCGGGTTTGGAAACTACAACATGTGAGCAGCTTCCCTGTGCAATATGTAGCACGCCGCCGGAACTGAAATGTTTTGCACTAACAGCACGCACTATAAGGAACATTTTATATATTTTTAACCCATTATGTCTTTTCGTTAAAAACGAGACAATTTTCCTTACAACTAATGGCAACTGTCGGTGTGGAGAACTACTTAATTTGGCTGTAGGAATCTGCAGACTGAATAGGTATACGAAAAGTCACATTTATGGACTTTTTGAGTGGACTGGTTAAGATTTTGTATGGTCTCGAAGTGGTGGGTCATCGAAAATTTGGCAGTCACGTTTTCATTTCCTCAGCCCCCCCCCCCCCAAGCCAAAAATATTGACCAGTCCCAAGTTTTCTCCAGAGGGAATGTTTCCATCATCCACAGTGATATACGTGGTAAAAATATTAAAAATTACCTTTCACTTAGTTTTTCGTTTCATATACGTCACCCACAAGGTTTATGAACAGCCCCGGTCTTTTTCAATATAGCCTAAACACAAGAGGGTATAGACAAGTTTCCTTCTTCAATCACAATTTATCTTCCCTCGTATTCCATGCTTCAACGAAGGCAGAATATTGTAGGTGGCAGTTCTGATAATTTCTGATTGCCTGTTAAGATACAAGGTGGTCCACAAAAAACCTGACGACCCAACATTTTCTTAGTCCAACTCCTAGTTAGCACCCCCTCAGAACTAGGAAAGGACAGAAATCAAGTCTAATGAAACAGGAAGATTTCTGTCCTCTCCCGTTTCTGAGGGTTGCTAACTAGAAAAGTTGGATTTAGATAATGTTGGGTCGTGTTTATTGTGGACCACCTTGTATTTGCACCTACTCCACAGGGTCGAAGTTTTTATTCACAAGGGCTTTTAATTTCCTTCGGGACCTTTGGCCTA
>JAHWFP010189943.1:1616-28109 GCA_023313725.1 Lithobius niger | reverse complement strand
AACTTCTGCTCCAAGTTTTGAGGTAAGACGAATTTCAATTATTTGGCAATAATTGTAGTCGTCCGCAGGGATGGATTTAACAACCCTATTGCAAAATTGGTCTCATTTATGGTTGTGTTGGCGTTTTTCAGGCTAAATATAGTTAACTGCCAGGAATTTTTTTATATTTCTTACATTTTCCCTTTTAAAGTTGATGCGATGCGTTGGACATTTCTTGCTAACTATACTGGCAAGAAGTTTTGAAAAGATCGCAACTGGAATCTAAAGCGGTCAACATTACTTGTTGGTGGACATGAGGCAGTTTGCTTCCGATTTGGTGCTCGGTGTTTGTTCAGAACTGCCTTTGACAAATTCAACTAGCGTGCTCATGACTAGAAAGCTTATATTAGCATTAATGATTAATTGCTCAATAAATTAATTGAAGAGTTGCTAAAAGTTGATGCTGTCCATTTCATTGTTGAAAAGGAGGTTAAACCAATTTCTTCCATCCTAGGCCACTTCCTTTTTGCCTTAAAACAGGAAGTTAATAAATTGGATAGGTTAGAAAAGGAAGGAGTCTTTTTAACACCTATTCGTACGTCTTCTTGGGCATCACCAATTGTTGGTAGTGGATAAAATTGATGGTGGCATTAGGATATATGATAAGTTTCCTCTTCCCACTGTGGAAGAATTGTTTAGCAAGTTGGTGGGTGGACAAACTTTTACTAAAATTGACTTAAAATCATGCTTACAGGCAGGTTGGTGGTGAGTTGTATGCTATTAAGAATGCACCACGTCCTACAAAAGTATCAAGAGTTAAAATCTTTTGTTGGTTTGGTGATGTATTATGCTAGATTTATTCCAAACTTGTCAACCATGTTACATCCGTTGTATCTGCTTTTGCTAAGGATTTCAAGTGGCAGTGGTGTTCTGCTCAAGCAGTAGCATTCCGGGAATGTACACTTCAGATGCGTGTCTAGTTCATTTCAATGTAAACAAGCCTAGACTGGTCCAGTGTGATGTCACACGTAGGTTCAGTTTTGTCTCCCTGTATATCAGATGGTAGCGAGCGACCAGTAGCATTTGCTTACGAAAACTGTTTACGAAAAAAACTATTTACAATTGGACAAAACAGCTTTGGCTTTAATATTTGCAGTGAAGAAGTTTAATCAGTATTTGTATGCAGCCAAATGTCTTCTGGTTAGTGATCACAAACCATTGGTCGGCATTTTCGACGCTAAAAATCCATTCCATCTACTCTTCACTGAGAGTTGTTCGTTAAGCGTCAGCAGCTTACTTCACATGTTGAACTGGAATTCTCCGCATGAAAGCTTTGTCGCTGAGTTTTTTTTTTTTTGGTGGCCAGGCTTAGCCAAAGACCTGGAGAATCTTGTTAAAGGTTGTTCTTTATGTCAGTCTAATTCTCCAGCACCTGAAATCAAAATTTCCACGCAATGGCTTGACACGCAACAATTAGAATTACTTTCCTGGCTTGACTGTTTATACCTCTTCCTTGACGAAGTTTAGAACGTGGTGGAGAGTTATAGAAGTTAAGTCTTTGTTCAAATTTTTACAGCTCCGTACCATCCTGCCAGCAATGGATGGGTCGAGAGGGCAGTTCAAACATTTTAAGTCTGCTTACAGGAAGCTTAACATACTTCGTACGTGATGTTTAACAGGATGGTTACCACATTCCCCATTCTGTATCTGATATTCAGAATTCAAATTACTGTTTAGTGCTACATTAGTTGATTTTCAGCCTAATACATCAGGTTATTGCAATTCACGGGCTTCCTCATACAGTTGTTTCGGGCAACGGTCCGGCATTTATACATGTTGAATACAAAGCTTCTCCCAAAAGATTGATTAAACATGTAAAAGTGTTTGAATCTGTAAATAGTCTACTTTGCCAGGTTGTATATATGTACATTTTTGTAAATATCAAACTGGGCACTGAGCAGTGTGTTAGTTTGATTTATTGCACATATGAATTTTGTTTAGAATTGTATAGTAATGTTGATTTCTTTTTAAGCATTTCAGTTTATTTAGTTTTGGTTAATCTCTTAAGGTTAACTGTTTAATGTCGAATGAATTTCCCAAGTGTATGGGTGTATTTGAGGTGTGGGGCTCTCGCCCGCTTACAGTATGTTACCCATATTTGTAATATAAGAAAATGATAACTCAAATGAAATAAATTAAGATGATGCAACACTCATTCCTGGCATGATTTCTATTTTTACAACACAACAGCTACATTGTAGTAAAATTTACAGGTCGCTAAGCGATCGTTTTAGGTAAAACTTAAGAATTTTGTTGGATAAAAGGCTTTCTGATAAATTCATCATTTAGCATGGTAAATTTTGTGTGCTCTAGAAAACCAACAAAAGCAGAACAAGCCTACTCCCAATTCGACAGGGAACCACTTGGAAGTTTCATGGGGGTATTTAAAATGGCATCCCGCAAATGTTAACGAGTCGTTTCCAGCGTTATGCTATGCAGCCTAATGGCTACTCCTACGAGTTGCAGCATCCATTTAAGTTGTCCAGGCTACCATTGGATGCCTAGTCTAAGGACAAGGACGAAGAAATTGTGCTCTATTCCGTCTGTGGAGGCTTTGCCGATATTAAATGATATTCTGGTTAAAGCTATCATTAAATGATCCTGTTCTAGGTAAAGTGCTGATAGTGAAGCATGGTTGGCCTGAAAGAGATTCAAACATTAAGCCCCATTTCCTGAAGAAGAATCAAACTTCGGTAAAATTAACATCTTGTTTTGGGGCTTACGCTTAATCTTGCCAACAAATTTGCATGCTAGAATAATCCAGAACTACACATTTAGTGATTGTGAAAATGAAATCTTTAGCGTGTGGAAAATGCTGGTGGCCTGGTATAGATGCAGATTTAGAAACTAAAGTTAAGCATTGCACTGAATGCCAAGAGCAAAAAGGTTAAAAACCTGCTAGCCCTAAGCATTCATGGGAATAGCCTCTAAACCATTGGCAACTTTGGCCTGGTTGAGGGTTAAACATTTATCGCGATGTCTTTTATGGCTCACAGTTTATTACCAATTGTTCAATTCATGAAAAACACTCATCCGAAAGTTATTGAAGTGTTAGAGCAATACATGGCTGAATACGACCAAATGTTGATGCTCGTTACGGATAATGATCCACAATGGATGTCCGAACAGAGAAAGTGACAGAATTGAATAAAAGAAATAATATGACCAATGATGTCAATTGGCAAACGAGTGAACTAGAAGAAATTCTTCACCAGAAGTACTCCTAGGAATTTCAGCCTACCCTGGTGATGAAAGCTCGAAGGTAATAGCTAATACAAGTTACTTCAGAAAAAAAAGGCAAAATTTATTGATTTATTGAATAAATTGAGACAACTTGTTATTTTAGTAATATTTTGAATGTTATGCCTAGATATCTATTGTATGGCTGATTTTGTCTTTGGCCGAATTTTATCTTAATGCAAAAGGTTAATTGCATTGATCCTCTTTATTGGATAAAAAATAATTTTTGGAGAGCGATTTTTTTAAATTAAATCTTTCATTAAAAGCATAAGAGCAGTTACAATAAATGAATAATGGACAGTTCAGACATCCTTATGTTTGTATAACTGGGGTCCATTATTGGAGGGATTGGTCAGTTCCTAGATTAATGGCTGTGTGCACCTTGCTTGCAAACACTAATTCATCATGGTAAATGTATTGCTTACAACAGATTCATTCCTACAGGTGTTAACTTGCATTCACCCACTTATCAGCTAATCAGTGACAGATCTCATGATCACCCAATGTAATATTAGCCGTGTGACGACATTAATAAACCACTTGTTACTTGCAGTCAAAGCCATTTGTTCCTTTCCTTCTAGTGTTAGCATTAAATATATCATTTAACTAAGTATCAGGAAGCAATCGAGGAGTTCTCACGTTTGATTTCTTACGTTTTTATAACCGCATCAACCTGCGATTTACATGCATAATAGGCATCCTTGGCCGAACGGTCTGTCTGCGATTTATACGACCTCCGTAGTTAAGTTTACGATTCTGTAATTTGAAAATAAATTTGGAACAACGTTTATTGGTTCTTTTGGTAATTGAAGATTTGTCTCTCACTACAGCACAGAGGATTCTGTTGAGATTCTGTGGGTTCTGTGACTAACTTTATATTCTTCACTAGTTACGTAATCATCAGTAGATTAATTTTATGTAGTCCTTATTTAACTGATGCTATTTGTAAATGTTAAGACTTTTTAATTCCCAAATTAATTTTCCGACTTACTCGTTCATACTATATTGAACCATGAGTGCATGAAAAGTTCCGTAGGAACGATGAGTAACAGACTTGTATTAGGGTGGTGTCCTAGCGTTTGACTGATCACAGAGACTCGCCTCGACCACCCTTCGAACTAAGGCACAAAAACTTGCAATCTTAAAAACTAGATGGTGCCAGTAATTTGTACTTTTTAAAACTTCAGTATCATTTACGGCTTGTTTCTGGGCTCTCAATGGTATTCATAAATTCTTATTTAAAGTATCCTTTGGCATTCTCAGACGAATAAAATTTATTAAGCTATATTCTAAACTCTTTTCGATATTATTTTTAACCAATCACGAAGCAGTTTGGTTACAAAGAACGCCATGACATGTTTTATGTAATGTGCCACTCGTGCTTCAACTAAAAAAGTGAAATCTTCCAAGTCAACTGCCAGAAAGGGACAGATGAGGAAATTCAACTTTATAAACAAGAAAATAGGATGATAATATGGCAAAAATGTTTGCTCACTTAGTGCAATTATTTTGTTGGTGGTCCGTGTTCATACTGTAGATAAAGCCTTAAACAGTAAAATGTGTGGTAAGGCATATCTACGATTATGTGTGGCACATTTTAAGTCGAAAGACAAGAAGCTGATTATATCTAAAGTGTGACACGTCTTATTATGATTTGTGAGATTTTCTGCTGCATTTTCTACATTCTGCGACACAGCAGTGAAAAACTTTAAATGTGGAAATTGTAGTAAAGCCTTTACACTGAAGCTCATGTTTAGTGGTAGTTTGTGCAAACATGGGAACAAGAAGTGCCTTAATGTATTTGTAATGATAAGCCTATTAAATACATAGTATGAGGTAGTGCAACTTCTGGTGAAAGAAGCTTGTTGTAGCGTAAATGGATTTTTTTCGACCGATCGTTCCTCAATCAAGTTTGTAGTGCGCAATTTTCTTATTTAACGTGAATATCAGACGATGTATACTCAAATACAAAACGGTGTGAAAACCTGGAAATGCAACCTTAGTGGTGCCGCATTTCATTCATAATTAAAAGAAATAGACAACTTTTAAATGCCAGATATTTTTATTAGTATCCGTTTTTGAAGTAAGAAATATTACAATGCATAGACAACGTTATTTTAATGAGACACTTAAGTGAAAATTAAAAAAACTATAATTTCGTTGTAAAGTGTGTGGCAATGTAGTCGAATGGATAATGGTGTAAAACCCTTGAAGTGTGAATTGTATACTGCAGCATTTTTACTGAGAAGCCGTTTATTATCTACGGTCGAATTCTAACCTAGCTTTTTTTTGTAAGGTTGTGGTACTTCAAATACTAAGCTTCAGCAGGTCCCCTTTTCGGCAAACACAATGAATGACATTAAAAAAAATTCGTATGATTTCAAAAAAAAATCCTGTAACTTTTCGTGTTTTTTTCTTCTATTTATGCTATAGGTTAATTGCAAGAAAATTCTTATTCGTCGCATTTACATGACACAGTGCAAGAGTGTATTTTTTAGGGTACTGCTACTCCGAAGCAGAGGGGGGGGGGAAGGGGGAGGAATGCTCCCGCTTCAAAATCCTTTACACATTCATGTATCTTTCAAATTTGGCGTCACTGGTTATTAGTGGAAAAATTGTTTAAAATATGAGTAATAGAAACCGTGCCAGTCTAAAAAGTGTTCGGTAATGAGAAAGTGCCTCCGTTACTCTGTCCAGTAGCACAGACAAGAAAAATTGTGGAGGGAAGGAATAAATCGAGCTCGGGGTCTGGGGAAGAGCTTCCCTAGAGCATTCGAGGAACTAAAGCATTTTATGGTACATCACTGCTGAATCCGGCTTCTTTAGAGTACTTATTCATTTCACATATTCTGGCAGAATTTCTGTAGCATTATGACACAATGGGGAAAGAAGTATCGTTATGTCTTTGTCATACGAATCCTATAAAATATTTAGTGTGTGACACTGCACCTTCTTATAAATATGCTTGTTACAGTGTAAGATGGATTCATTCTGGCAATCAATCCATAGAATTAAAATTGTAGTACGAATTTCTGTTTAACGAGACAATACATATTTCAGTACACAATTGTGGGAAAACCTTAAAATGCATATCTTGTGATGCTCCATTCTAACCTATTTAAAAGAAGTGTCCACCAGTTGTGAAGCACATAATGATGTTGCATAGCATATTTTACTTTGATGAGACACTTACGAGCCTATTAATAAAGCTATGCTTTCGTTAAACTAGTTTGAAGTATCGTAATTGAATGTGTAATGGTGTGAAGCCTTGGAAGTGTTAATTGTGTGATGCTGAAATTTTACTTCTACAGTAACTCCTATCATTGGGTTATTTTACCTGCCGAGCAATGACCTAAATAAGGAAGGAGGGGGAGCAGGGAGGTCAAGCCCCCCCCCCCCCAAAAAAAAAGAAGCCTAGGCGTAATTTTTTCTTCGATATTGACCTTTAAACGTTTTATTTTTTTTATAGCCAAAATAATTATACAGTATGCAAATGACGAAAATAGTCATTCAATAAAAATGAAGCGGTTGTACGTTTTCTAGTTTTCCTCATGACAGCTCACCTGCACGGTGTCAGGTGTGTAATCTCAGAGCTATAGGACCGTTGATGGGTGGGCCGGACAATTTCCTTCATCGTGCAGAGAAGCCCGCATGGGGGAAGGGGGGGGGGGGGGGCTATACTACATTGAAGATGTAATAAAACGCATCCCGTTTATTCAAGTAGCATGCCATTTTCGCGATCACGTTGACTGGACGATGAGCATATTTCCCGAATTGGAACCAAACGTCTATTTCTCACAGAAACAAAGTTAAATTTTACACCTGGGGAGTAAGAGGGGCAGGGCGCAGGGGCAGGGCAAGCTCATGGGGGTGGTCCTCGTCTTAGGAACAACACAATGTCGTATCAGCAAAAGAGCTATCAGTGAGAAGTCCAATGCTGTAGGGCCTTTGGTGGGGTGCACGGGACTTTTGACTCACCCTGTATATGTGCAATATGCTAATGAGGCTAACACATTGCACACAGCAAAACAAACTAGTGCACGAGCTAACGCAGGCAAGGGCTGCTAACGGCTACCGGCAGGAACCCATGGGCGGGCACGGGCTTTGGATTCCTGCGCCTTTCATACCAGCAATGCATACATGCCAAAAATAATGGAATCCGTTCCTAAAAGATTGAAGCATCACGCACTTCCATTTTCATAAATTTAACAAAGTTTAATTTGAACTACAGTTGGTATAGTAGAAGAGAACAAAGGAAAATAGAACTAGGCCACCAACGCCATGTTTAGACATGCCACTGATTCATCATCTACCCCCCCCCCCCTCCTTCAACCCCTCCAACTCGTTTTAAACTGTGTGCTGTTGCTGTTGAAAGGAAAATTAGAGGTACCACCGCAAAAGCAAATAAAACCGTTTTACGTCACGAGTACAAGCAGATAACGGCTACAAAATTTTTTTTACATGGGCTATAGCGGGTTACCTTAAGCAGCCCGCGCACTTAGCGACTTGGCCTCACGGCCAGGTCGCTGCAGCCAATGAGAATGCTTACCGTTTATGTAAAACCCCGCATTAATCATTTTCATTGGCTGCAGTAACCAGGCCATGCGGCCAGGGTGCTCAGTGCGCGGGCGGCCTTAAGGTGAAACGTTCCTTTAAACACTTACTATGGCAGAAAATAACCGACTATGGCTCTCCAAACCGATAGTTACCGTTAGTTGTAAGGAAACATGTCTTGTTTTTAACGAAAAAAAAAATGTTGGTTTAAAAATGTTCTATAAAATATTCCTTACACCCATCTGTCGAGATTCATACAATAAGTATGATGAACACACTTAACACTGAACACGCTTGAATGCCCACATCCGCAACATAGTCAGCGCCTAAAAGACCGAAAAAGCCAAGAAACCAGGTGCCAAGGCTTTTCTAGAAAGTTTTTTGTAAAAACTAGACTTGCAGAAACGGTACCAAAAGACGGTACTAATAGCGTCAAAACCTTGCAACATTCACATCATGGGGGGGTCCCCGAAGCTGAGGTGTTTTTAGAAATTTTGACTCTGATGAAAGTGCTATTTTTGAGGTCCAAAAATGACTTTCTTCCAGTTGATCAGTGTGTGCTTTTGACCCCACCCCTTGAAGGCACCTGAAAAATTTATGGGGCGCCCCCCCCCCCCATCGAGAGGGTCTTAAATAATGACCCCCTTAATTTCCCCTACCCCCCCCTCCCCGGCGATAAATAATCACTGATCCCTTACACCACTGGATACACTGAAAATTTGACTTTTTCACGGTTGACTTTTTACAGAGTCACAGTTGACATTTTAAAGCATTTTCAAGCCGTTCACATTGTTCCCATTTTCAAAGAGATGATTTGTTCTCGCCAATCACTGATTGAATTTGGCTACAGAATATGCTCAAGGAAGATACATGTTCGCACAGGAAAAAAAAGTCATAACGACGAATTATAAACAGAAACAATTTTTTTTTTGTAGTTTGGCTTTAGCAATTAATCAGTAGCGCTGCGCAGCTACTATCTCAGCGGGTCTTGGGTAGAAATATTTAATTCAAATGTCGGATACAAGGGCTAGCTTCAGTCAAGGAAAGAAGCAGCTTCGCACTTAAGGGTGATTGCTTCATGGAGCTGCTCGCGCGACTGAGTTTCGAGTTTTGGTTTTTGATTTCGAGACGAATTAAGATTATTTCAGGCATCTGGCAACAGGTGTCGCATCCGTACAGTATGGGGTTTTTGATCATACGCTAGAGTAAACTGAATCATTTTCGTAGACTCATGATTGAACTCAGTTCATTGAATAGGTGTGATGAGAAACCATCATGCCCAATGGGATGGCTGGTTTTCATGTAGCCAAGTTTCTTTAAACACTACCAGGTGTAACAACGATTCACTCACTTGTCCACAGTAAGTAAGTAAAGATATTTATTTCCATAACGAGGAAAATGGATAACAGGAAGTGAGTGTTAGGTTCTGCTAACACTTGTCCAGCATTAAAAGGATAATACTCATACATTAGATAAAAGAGAAATAATACACACAACCGATTATATGACTAAAATAGGAGCAATTGTAATATACATAAAAACATTAAAAAAATTTAAAAGCAAAAACATTAAAAAAACAAAAACATTAAAAACATTTAAAAAATATTAAAAACAAAAACATTAAAAACATCTTTTAAATCTTGCAAGATCGGTCGTTTAAGAAGTTGTCGCAGAATCCACCACCTCCGATGATAAGCTGTTCCAGGGGTGCACCACACGATTTGAGAAAAAATATTTTCTACAGTCCCTTTTTTTGGGCACAACCAGTTTAACTGCGTGTCCCCTAGTATAGCTATTGCCACGAACCACTAAGAAAAACTTTGGGTCAAAATCAACAAATCCAGGATGGATAATAGGATGGAGAATGTTAGGCATAAATCTGCGTGCAATCCCAGCTTACTAAGACGCATTGCGTATCCCGGATAATATTTCGCGAAAGAACGCTGTACAGATTCAATGTTTGATGTCTTTAAGATGATATGGAGACCAGACTGGGCTGGCACATTCGAGAATAGGCCGCACATAGGTTTTAAAGGCTTTAATTAGAGTAGGCACGTTACGAGAGAAAGCATCTTCTCACCACAAAACTAATTCGTTTTGCCCTGCTAACTAGCTGATTACACTGGTTTGAGAAACTAAAGTTTCATGAGAAGGAGACACCGTGATCCTTAATACTTTTTTCAGCCTTTAAGGTATGATTTATACGTTAAGTATGCATGATTTCTATTATTATTACCAAGATGGAAAACAAGACATTTGCTATTATTAATAGGGAGGTGCCACTTAGCTGACCATTGGAAAATGGATTCCAGAGATGCCTGAAGCAGTGCATGGTCATTAGAATCAGTAATGGGTCAATACATCTTGATATCTGCGAATTTGGCAATTTTAACATTTATTGAGTAACGACAGGTCAGTAATGTAAGTAATAAACAACAATGGACCCAATACTGATCCCTGTGGGACACCGCTGGTTACTGGTAAGGAATAAGATATGGTGGTTCCCAATTTTACTACTCGAGTTCTGTTCCTAAGAAAATCCTCAAGCCACTGAAAAATTTTTCCTCTGATACCCATGTTAAATAACTTTACTAGAAGTTTGTCATGTGTCACGGAAATGAAAGGCTTTGGCGAAATCAATACATAAAACTTGTTTACCGTCCTTCATTGAAAGTGTCCAGTCATTAAGACAGGTTAAGAGCTGAAGGGTTGTCGAACGACCAGGAAGAAAGCCGTACTGGTCATCTGGTATAAGATTAAATGAATATAAGAGGTTTAGAAGAAAATTCCGTATAATCCGCTTTAAGGATTCTACATGGAACACACGTGAGCGAAATCGGCCAATAATTTATCGGCTCAGCCGTATTACCCTTCTTTAAAATAGGCACAACATTTGCGTGCCTCCAACTGTTAGGTACAGTACCCGTCTCTAATGATCTTTCGAAGCAATGAAACAAGGGTCGATACAGTTAATGAGCACGTTTCTTGAAAAAGTTGATGAGAATCCATCTGGGCAGATAGCCGTACTGTTTTTTAATTTATTGAGATGTTGTAAAATGGTTTCTGGTGTAAAATTAACATTTTCAAGTTTGTTTATTATATTAATATTAGTATTTGAGTTATTCCACAGCTACCCAGGAACAGGGACGTCTAAGTCTAACTGGTTTTCGTTATGATCATTGCTAATTTAGTTGTTACAGAACGTATGGTTTAAGACATTAGCCTTCTCAACTTCAGTCGTAAAGACTATTATTGTAGTGCAATGGTGGGATTGATTTAGTTGTCTTCGTTTTCTGTCTGAAAAATTTGTAGAGGGAACCCATAGTACCTACATTTAAAATTTGTTGCTCAGACGTTATTTCGCGCATCTTGCATAGCTGTTTTAATTTAAAGCTGCAGGTCTTGTACAATTCCAAATTTGTCGGAGATCGGTTGACTTCAACCGTCTCCATAGGGACCTTTTTTTACCATTTGCTTTTTAATAGAGCTAGGTATCCTAGTTATAGAATTTTGATTTGATGTGGTATTCCGTAGATTCAGTAGCCAGATTTGTTAAAACGATCATGAAAGAATTCCACTAGGATACAACTGTGGTAAGCCCATCAGAAAGTGAATTCCAGCACTAATTTCGTGCTTAAGGCGTCGTAATTCAGTTTTGAGTAGCAGTTTGACTCGCTGATGTCAATATTGATATGAAAGGTAACAGTACTGTGATCACTTCTGTATCGAAGATAGTTCGCTCACAATCCACCAGGATGAGATCCAGGATGGCATTACCTAGTGTTGGATACATCAACTGTTCCAGACCAAGATCCATAGTACAATCAAGGAAGGATTTTTGATTTAAATTTGACGAGCAGTGGTTTACCTAGCTGACGCATGACATATTGAAGTCACCAACAAGATTTGTACAAGTGGGGTCTACAGATTTCCTATGATAATCACACATGCCATCAATTTGCCCTTTATCCCTGCCATTCGACTCGGCAAGTAGCAGCTTATCAACTTGGTATTTAAAGTAGGGAGATAAATGCTCAAGGCTTCAGAACCCACTGCAACCGTCTGTCTGCTCGTTGGGATCGAATCTCGGAAAAACCGCAATACCACCATCCAGACTACCCCTATCACACCTAAAAATGTATGGTGCACGATAGACCAGCAAAGCATCGGGTATGGTGTCATCAAACCACATCTCAACCACAGCTAACAGATCAAAAGGCGCAATAACAGGCTTAGTTTCGACAACTTATTCATTGCGCTTTGAGCATTTATCAAACAGCCCGATAAACCAGGAGAAAATGTATAAGCATCTATAGAGATATCACCTTGCACAATAGTATCACCTGAAGCCGCATCATTACAGCAGTAAGTTGGACTACAATGGAAGCATCATTTGGTGGTTTAGCATCAAGTTGGACACACAATTTAAATTCATCAATGAATACTATAATTATGATGGTTTAGAAAGGACCGACCCAACACGGATCGTGTGGCTTAAAACGCCACTAGTTTTCCTTAAGGGAAAAGAAGCCATCATGAAGTTGATATTTGAGCCAATACTGTACATATTGAGGTCAGTAATGCACTCCTGGGTTCCATTTCTTATTCTCCCCGTAAAAAGGCCGATGACACTAATACGTATGGTGGGTGAAAAACCTCGAATATTATCCACCAAAATTGAAAGTTGTCTTCGCAATACCATCGGGGGAGTCTGTTTTTACATTATTTGTACCTACACATAAAACCACCGTGGAGGCATCCTTCCCTCAGCCGATAATTTCTGTTGCTGGTTTACATAATCTTTCAATTGTTGCACCAGGAAAGCACCGCGTTTTGGAGAATAGCTTGTTTCCTTTATTTACTTTAATGTGGCGTACCTGAGAGTCCAATTATGAAGATTTTCTGCAGCTGATGATCCCTGGAAAGTGGTACATTTGTGTTTGAGTCACAGTTAATTGCTTCAGAATCGCACAAACAGTTTACATTTTGAACTTGCGTGACTACTTGAATGTTTCACTTAACCACAGCACGGCTGTTGTCACTTTTATTTTTATTACGGATGTTTGCATTGGGATAGTTCCAAAATGCTGGTCCATCATGACGAATATTTGCGGAACAACCCTAAACATCACACCGTGTATTTATGGTCCTGGTTTCGGTAGGACTCACTGGATCCGTGGCCAAATGATCCAAATGAGAGGATAAAAGGTTTAGATTCCCTGTGGAATCTGACGACACGACGGAACTAATAACACTTCTCATTGAGTTGTGAACCTGTATTTTTTTTTATCTCTTCTGTGGATTGTCCTGAAGTTCCATATCCGCATGAATAAGTTTTTGTCATCTTGGTGCTGATGTCTGCCAACATTGAAACCTGGTTAAGGAACATCCCCTCGATTTTGTTTTCCAAAGTTTTAAGGCTCTCCCCAATCAGGTTTGTGACGAAATCCATAAAAATTGGTCCATCTGTTTGTACCCACAGAACAGGTTGGCATTGGCGTGCTTTCTGAAGTATTTGCGGCGAGGTTCGTCAGAGATTCCGGTTGAAGTGCCTCAGTGACGTCTGTTGCAACACCCGCTTCGCTTAAAGTTGATTCGGAGACCATGGCTTAAGGCCCGTGAGTGAATGGTTTAATACATTGAGGTCAAATTCGTGCTCAAGACGATCAATAACAATCATTTGTTTGATATCTGCTATATCTTGTTTCATGATGTCAAAAATAGTAAGTCTCTAAACCTGTCAGTGGTAAATTAGTCGCTTATTGGCCTATCCAAGACAGTTACCTCCCGCAATGCGTTCTTGAGTCTGATAGATACATACTGTCAAAGGATGAGTTAATAGTAGTATGGGCATTGTCACCTGTTCCAACACTCCGTGTATATTCCTAGGTATCAAATGACACAGGCGTTGAACACTTCCTGGTCGATAGAATCTCAACGGGTCAGTTTTCCACTGCCTTGTTTATTTTTACTTTTTTCTTTTTAGTTTGTGGAGTTTTTGGAGTTTGGAGTTTTGGGTTTGTTTTGGCTTGATTGGGCTTCGGCCTGCAAACAGTGATAAAGCATGCCCTATGTTTTGCGGTTTTTCCTGAATGGATGCCCTTTTTGGGTTTGATACCGTTGGTGGCGCACGCCAGGTTTGTTGGAGTTTGCATTGTATTTGTTTTAGTTTAAACGGTTTCTTGCCACTGTGTGCCGGTGGAGGGACAGTATTCTCCCATTATCATGCACTAAAATTTTGGCATATGAAATGTTATTTGGTTTTCCGTGTAGGTTAGGTATTAGTTTACTTTTAACGGTGTTATTGAACGAATTTCAGTTTTTGTTCCAACATGAATGAAGAAAGCAGTCAAGGAGCCGGCATGGAGTATCCTGCTCTCATGTTGATGTAACGTTTTTAGAGCTGCATCAACCTGCAATTTACATGCATTATAGGCATCCATGGACGAACAGTTTTCATGCGATTTAAAACAATTCCTTAATTTTAACTTTACGTTTCTTTAGTTTAAATATTGGTAAAATATTGGTAAATGAAGATAGTCTCTCACTGCAGCACCGAGGATTCCGGGAAAGTTGTTCCTCAGTTCACACCAGTCCCTTAATCCCAAGAAGAGACTTTATTGGACTTGACGTCTGGTTTGTTAAGTGTTTGTAGCACGTATAACAAACTGGTGTTACGACCTTTAAGCGTCTGTCGAGGTTCGAACAAATATTTCAACAAATGTGCTGTCTGCATAAATACGTACTATCTACGTCAACTAGTGACTGGTGCCTCTCTTCCCGAATCAGTAAGCAAGAAAGTTCTCTCTTGGACACTCAGGGGAATAAGTATTGGATCAAGCCCACCCTGCCCCCCCCCCCCCCCTCAAATATTCCACTTTCACAAACATGTCCTAGCCGCACACTTTATCAACATCGTTACGGTTGTGATTCCTTACTGTAATTATTAAACGCAATCAACCAATTCTCATATTGGCTCAGGGTATTATTTTATGCACTGAAGCCAACATTTGAACGAACGTGTTTTGGTCATAGCTCATATTGGGACCAATATCCTATTCCTAAAGGAACTGGAAGAATTTATTTAAGGGGCAGGGTCGGAGGCACCCCTTAATGATCATATGTGGCCCCCTTCATGGTAACCAACGATCGATGGTGGTTGGGTGGCTAAACCAAATCATGCGGCTGTAAACTTTACTGGGTCGATACTAACTTTCAACCAACTATCAACACATGCAAACAGCAATGCATGCTTGCCGTCTGTTTCTCACTATTCCAGTGCTGGTGTCAACTGCAGAATGGCCGTAATTAATTTTTATCCCGCTAAAATATTTTCGGCGTTTTCGTTGGTCCTTTCTCCCTTCCCATCCACGTGCTATTCTTTTATCTCATTATTTATCAGCGCTTATGCGATCAAAACGTTTCCCTAAAAGTGTAAGCCCGTTCACTGCACGCGTCCACACTTGAAACACGGGGTCGGGGTCTGAAGTCCCGCATTCGAACAAGATGTGAAAGCACGGGCCGGACAAGTGCACGAGGATCAAACTCGGGCCCGGGATTTTTCTCATGAGCGAATGGGGCTTAACTTACGAAGCGGTGTGGCACAAGACCAGGAAACAGGAAAATCGTGGTGCAAGGAAACTTTATATGAACAAATAGTTAACATTTCCGCAGAAAAGAAAGCAAGTCAGGTTGTATTTGTGTAACCTAATGCTTCGTGAGGTGTTAATTTAGGACTACTGTATTGGCTACTACACTTGTATTTTTGAACAATCTGTATTATTAATACTGTAAGCAAGCGAGGACTATTGCACCAGTAGTGAGATCGCTGCAGCTACATTGTCCCTTACAGCTCTCCCTTTCCTTCTTTTCCTCCCTCCTGACCGCATGGGGTAAGAAGCTTAATAAGCTGAAAATGTGGTGGAGGAAGCGTGGTGGAGGATGGGGGAAGGACGGAGATGGGGTGAGAGGGTAAGTAGGGGTGAAGAGGACTTGACAAACCATTTACCAAACACATGCCGTTCTTAGACGGGTTATCTGCCATTTTCTATGTGTGGTGGCGGCATCGAGTCGAGTGGACGGGGAGGAGGGGGCCGCTAGTCTCTTGCACCGAGGCCCACACCGACTAAGTTAAGCCACTACGTAGGGAGTCACCAGAAAGCGTGAAATCAAGTGTATAATATTCACGATCCTAATCAAATTACGATACATAAACGTTATCGTAATTTAATAAAATTTATCGTAATGAAATGCCTCTCACTGACAGCCCACGTCTGAAATCACGGTATCAATTCAACCTAGATTAAAATTATTCAATTGCTTGGAAATCCTATTCATCAAAAACTATGCTTACAACGAAAACCGCATGTTGACAAGACGCTCTCCTAGTTGATATCCGAAAGGTGAACCACTACCAGGATTATGTTTGAGTAGCCGTAACGCTGCTCAAACTGCAGGCCATGATTACACAATGATAATTAAACTGAGACTAATTTGTAAAGTATTCATGATAATAAATAACTTTTTGTGGGCTACTCATTGTTAATTACTTTTTCTCGGGCGTATGTATTTTTTATTGTAGCCAGTCGATAATCACAATTTCAGTCGCCTGCAGTCGGACTCCACGAAATGGTTCAGATTTCGTTTAACGAAAAGCTAAATGACATTGCAATTCAAAAACACGTCGTTCCCGAAATATCGGTTTTTACAGGTTATATTCTTTTTTTATAAGTTGGTTGCGACCCCTGTAAATAGTAACTTCCTATCAAAACATTGCAACTTGCAATATACGAAAATTGGACGCCTGGTTTTTGCTTGGACCCTGGGCCAAGGAAATATGCCAAGAAAAGTTACAACTGTATTTGGGTGCAGTTGTTGACAGTGGTAACAGTCCCTCTTTATTTCCTCAGGCAAGTTTGACTGGATATTGTTGGCACCGACTAAACACATAGGCTTTCACAAGCATATTTCAGGACTTTTGGAAGCCCCATGTTTGGCTGCCTGATAGTAACTCCTGGCGACATTTGTCTTTGGGATTTCCTGTATTGGAAATCTGATTGTGTTTTTCCAACCTGGAGGGCTCAGTTGTAGCAACCCTTCCTCTATAGTTTGTTGGTCGGGTGTAGACTATTGTTGTGATCGAGCAATTCGAGCTAGATTTTCTGAGTTTGTAAGAGTTAATGTTGAAGCTGTCGCTTACCTTTTGTCCCCGTTCTTCTGACTATGTTTGGGCCATTTTGTTTTCAGGGTCAACATCCACACGAGTAGAAAACAATTTAATTTGACCCCGAGTTAGATTGCTCTTCATGTGGCAAGTAGACTGTGAGCTCTTCTGGATTTGTCCTGGTATTACCACTTTGCATATAGTGGCAGTGATGGTCCGAACTATATTTTCAACCTGGTCTTCGTCATTAGTCGTAACCAGGGATGGGCACAATTCCATTTCAATGGATTGAGTCATTTACCTCGACATCAAGTTAGTGAGTATCCATTTCTACTTACATACTGTTGATATGCAATTCAATTCTAGATCAATTGCAATTCAATTTCAATTGGTTGAGTCAATTCCAACCAAGACACTGTCATGTTCAGTGGAATTCAAATTACCGTATTTTCAATTTGCTATTTACAAATCATTTCTAATCAATTAATTTTAGTTTCCCATCTGACAGATCAATTCCAATTCAATGACTTGCTGATTCTGACGTAATTCCAGTCAATTCCCAAAAGTTGATTCAGGAATATTTTGACCAATTCCATTCATTTCCACCCAATTCCGCCTAAGTCCAGCGTAATTTCAGGTAAATTCCGACATCATTTATGATACTGCCGAAAAAAAATAAGACGATTTTAGGGAATTTTGGGGCCGAAATTGGGTAAAACTGATTTGGATTTAGTGCAATTGTCCTGAATTTTAGGTTTAATCAAATCAGGTCAAAACATGGAATTTTATGTCAAATAAAAATCAAATAAAGTCTAGTCAATGAGAGTCCAATCGATGACTTAGCAAGTCAAGTCAACCTAAATACAAAACAGGCTGAACCTTCGGTCCTCAAGTCAGTTCTTACTAAAACTGTCGATAACCACCCAAAACCAAAACTGATGTAAGAGAAGCCGCCAAGTTTCCAAAAAGGGTCGGCCTTTGCAAGTAGAGATATTCAACCAGGGACAGGCCGCCAAGGTTAATTCTATTAGCCAAGTTAATCGCACCTACTAATAGTCCGAAAGTTAAATGAAAACTTGTTGCTGCTAGCGGCAGCAATCTTCCAAGTTATCATTCAATGTCCAAAGTATTATTCAGTGCGATTAACTTGGTTAATAGGATTAACCTAGGTGGCCTTTCCCTGGTTGAATGATATCACTACTTTGAAAGGCCGACCCTTTTTGGCAACTTAGCGACTTTTCTTATACCAGTTTTGGTTGTGGTGGATAACGCAACTTTCATAGGCCTGTGAATACAAAGTATCACACGGCTTAATCGTCACCTCTTACCTTTTTTGTCTCTAGGTATGTTATGTCTATAAATGATAGCTTTCATAATTTTCACATTTGCCATTGCCCAATTAGCCGTTGCATCAGCGAAATTGACACGGTTTGGTTTATTGTATGCCCATGTTTCATATAAGTTTGTTCAATCCAATTTTTTAGTGCACTGGCTAACACTGATTTTCGTTTGCTTCGCTCACTCTATCAGCGTATCCTCCTTTAGTTGCCCCTCCCGAGGATTATTAATCATGCAATGAAGCTGGAATTGCTAACTCAATCACAATTAATCTCATCTACTTAGTGGCATCACACTAGCACATGTCTAGCGTAACCATCAACCTCAGCACATTGCTAAGACATACTCCTTTGAAAAAATTACTCTATTTTCCTACTCGAGTAGATCCACGATCTGCATTGTTTCCAATTTTCCTGGCACACAGCCACAGCCTCTTTTCCGCTGCAACTTCCGTAGTTTAGTTACATGGTGTATTCAGGTATCTTGGCAATCACATACTATACAAAACTGACCACATAATATTTCACTTTTCAAATATCACGTACTATAAAACTCACTGAACCGTATCCAACCAGCAATAATTGCAAGAATACTTCTTGTTAAACCTCCCCGAGTGAATTGTTGCGGTACATAAATAATGAAATGGTGCGCGGTACAGACTGTTGGATACCAATACAAACAATAGTTACAACAATAATTTTGCATTTACGCGCCACTTCAGGGCCACGTGCTTCAACTGCAACTTCCATTTTACAATAAGGTACTCCGCCCCGTAGCACTCTTTACCTGTTTGCCAAACTTTAGAAACGCAAACTTTTCCTAATGAGCTGTAGACGTTTTATACCCTATGACAACTAACATGAGTCCTGACCTTAGCTAGTATTAGCTAGCTAGCCTGTATCAGAAATCCACGTTACTGAGGGCACGTTAGCAAAGGACACCTTCCCAAACTTTAATACTATGGTGTTCTTCGTTACTGGACCCAAGACACCTGATTCCAACAATTTCCAACGACTTCTACTGCATGAGGTATTACACCAATGTGCTGAAATCATGTAAAAAAAAGGGTTAAAGGGTTTAACGAGCGTTAACCACTCCTGATCATCTGCCCGAAGCCCTAAGGCCCTATGTCTGCAACAGCCAGATTCCCAGGCGGTCACCCACCCAAGTATCAATCCAGCCCAATGCTGCTTAACTTCGGGGATCTAACGAGAACCGGTGTTTCCAGCACTGCAAGGCCGCTGAAATCATGTATAACCTTGACACTAACAATTAAACTAACAATTACGCTCCAACAATAATAAATCATCTACTTGGCAGTGACACACTAGCGTTGCCTAGATTTAAGCAAATACCCAGAGCATCGCCTACATCACGCTGTCACAATCCTGCGAGCAGGTTTTACTTTTCATAATATCCACGTAATGGTCCTTGATATTTAAACTAAATGAGCAGTCATATTATGCCGATTGTCGTCTGGTGTAGTCGGCTCCAAGTAGGGTTCATTACTGATAAGAAATAGTTGGCTTACTTGTTCCATTTCGAACCCCAGCATGTTTACAATTTGTTTTCTGTATCCAGCAATGAAACTAGCACCATGACAAACTATGGTGCATTCACTGTATTGTTGCAAAACTACAACGCAGGTTTTACATTTGGATTTCGACCCATACATTGTAGGATACTCTTGTATCAGAAATGATAGGTTAAACCGGGTTAAAAGGTAATAGTTTCAAGACTTCTTAGGCAGCCTACTGGATAACCATAAGCACAATCCTGTTATTTTGCTTTCTGGAAATTGAATGACCTGATCTTTCTGATTTTTCCACAGAGTTTTATCACTTTACTCCAAGAACACAATATTCAACAGCACGTCGACTTTTCACCTAGTACAGAGTTAGTCAGAAGCTTTCTCTCCTGGAACTGACTATCATGAAAGCATCACATGCAAGCTTGCGTACAAACTAATAGTAATAGCCATAGAGCTTTTGTGGATAACACGGCTAGACCTGACATTAAAACTAACGAATACTAATTATTTTGCAATTATATCCCGAGCGAGGGGTTATAATTTCAAATTAATCAGCACGAGTTAGTTTTAGTCTGGTTACAGGCTGAGTGCAAAAACATTTTTAGCCATATTATCCACAAAAGCTAGAGGGCTGTTTTATTGGGAGTATATCCCAATTTAAAATAAATAACAAAAGGACTAAACATTCTGTGTGGTGTTAATATTTATAACGTAATGCTACGGTATATTAGCTTACCAGTTTATCAATTCATAAAATTATTTGTCTCCAATGAGAAGTTGCAGACGATGATGCATCGGCGACTTTCTCCCTTTAAACACAAAGCATCAACTACACTTTGGTAAAATCCGCCAAGAAATGGTGCTATGTGTGTTCCTGTACAGTGTTTGTAATTCTCGCACCTGTTAGAAGAAAGAAAACAATTCCCATCCTGGATTTTTTCACCAGCTGTTTCCATTGCTGTGAAAAAGCGAAAAGCCAGGACTGAAGAGTCATGAGCAGGCAGACTCCTAGCAATTTTTCTTAATACACTAGTGTCTACAGAAACGAAGTTAATACCCTTCCAAGAGAATTGAGGAGGAAGTTTGATGTCAATCTGGCAAAAAATCGCCAAGAAGAACCCTAACCCTAAGTTTGTAAAATCAATCCAGCTGGTCACATACAGCCTCCTCACTCACTGTTGATGTCACCCATAGCGATGATGCAGCCATTTCTAGTGAATTCAGTTAAGAACTTCATTTCAGTTTTTATTACTACGTCAGGAAACGACGATTTCACTGGTGGGATGGCCGAATGGACAGAACTCATCGCAGCTGGCTTTGTCTTCAAACTAGTATCCGAGACTGACATTGAGATAAGCCTTGTTCCATATGGCATCCACCCCTTCATTGTCAAACTTCTGGGCTTGCTATTAATGTCTCCCACCTCACTGGCAACAAGTAACTTTCCCGAAGCTTGGAAAGACGCCCACGTTGTGCCTTTCTTAAAGAGCGGGCGCCTAACTCTGACAAATTATCGCTCAATTTCACTGCTATCTGTTATTTCAAAGCTTCACGAGAAGTTTACACTTCATTGTTGACTTTTGCAGAAGAGAAAACATCCTTCCTGACAGCTGTTAATGACTGGAACAAACTTCTTAACGACGGCATTCCTGTTGATGTTACCCTTTTGGACCAAAGGAAAGCTTTTGATTTCGGACCATGCCATCCTGCTTGGTGTCTGAAAAGGTGGGTTTGCAACTTGGGACTACTTAACTGGATTGGCATGTTGAATTCGACTTCCGGTGTGCCACAAGGATGTTCTGGGTCCAATCCTTTTTCTTCTTTTTATTAAGGATTTACCAACAGTTGTGTGTTCCATATGCCTCCTCTTTGCTGACGACCTGTAGCTATATCGACTAGTCATCAGCAAAGAGGATACCAAAGTTTCCATGAAGACCTCCGTAAAATTCTTGATTGGGCCTCTGCTCATGGCTTGCGTTTGGTTCCCAGAAGTGTCACTGTGCATCTCCGTCATAACAATGTTGTGCCAATTACATTAACTATACAATGGAATCCATCACACAAAAGCGTGACCCGAGTATAATCACTGATGACAGGCTGATCTTCAAGCAGCAAGTTGATGCCGAAATTAAAGGCACATAACTCCCTCTGGTATATTTAACAGTTTTCCTCGATACAATACCGGAAATAGTTTTATATGAATTCATTTACCTTTTATTTGATCGTCTAAGGGTACGATCCCGGTGAGAGATGTGGCGCGTGTACGCTAGTAAGCTTCTTTTTTACCGTTCGGTCCGAGGACTATCTCACTCCCGCCAGAAAGCTTCTGGGGCCGTCTGGGGCCTCCTTTCTGTGGTGACGTCACGCGATGTTTACATGCCTAGTGTGTGACGTAGTGATTCTTCGTGCACTTCAAGTCACGTGACTTGACGCTTCTGAGCGAAAGCCAAGTGAGATAGTAGCTGCCTTATGCGAGACACGCAGCTTCAATCCCAGTTAACCTTGTTCTGAGCTTATCAGGAGAAATGGCGAGTGAAGAACGCATTTATCGATTCCACCAAGTAGATTTGCTATCGAATCGGTAACGGAAAGGACGAAACGAGAATTGGAGGGACAATTAGGTTTATCTCATGTTTAACGCAGGAAACTAGGAAGGAAGGGGTGTCAGGATCCTGACACAATGATGGACAAAACCAAAGGCGGAGAAGAAATTAAAATGCGAATTAAATTTCAGACGTAAATTGTCGTAGCAGACATAAGGCCTATGGAAAAAAACGTTTAGCTGCAGTACCCAGGGGTGGTGCCACCGGGTGGGGGGGGGGAGGGGGGGGGACAAAGCCGGGCAGGGAAGCCTTTGTCGTCGGGGAACAGCCGGAAGACGGAGTCTACATGAAGACATAAAATTCGTAAAAACTTGGGGGAAAAAAAACTCAAAAAAATAAGTTTGCCGTTTTGTTTGCCAGTACTCCTACTGTTGATGCCTCAATAACTCTAATTTAAGAGCTGTGTTAGTTAATGCAGAAACGTCAATTACATATATGTACTGTACCAAACAAAATTTGTTAAAGATTGTAGCTAAGTTTTCGTCGTTTGAATTCGTGATACCAATGAACTGAGCGATTTTCAAATGGAGTACAGTAAACCGTCAACGCCAGCATTTAACAGGGATCTTAGTTATAACTGGGATGCCATCGCCTTACCAGTTATTTCTAAAAGGAGAAGGCCTGTTTTTAGAAGCCCAACGCACAACGCGAAGTTTGTGAGGGGCGACCCCAAACAAACGGAGAAATGGCAGCCCAACGGTTAGAGTCCTGGCCTCCCAACCAAGAGGACGCTAACTCAAATTCAGTGTCTAACCAATACAGGACTTAAAAATGCACTGTGCTCTCAAATGGCCGTGTACCTTCAAGGACCAACTGTGTATTCTTGCCATGGTTGTAGCCGAAATATCGGCTTAATTTTTACAGCACAAAACTTGTTAACGTTTCTTCCAAGCTTTCGTCAGTTGAAGTCTGATAACAATTAACTCCACAAAAACCGAATAAAAAATCAAAACTGAAGACTAAGCTGGCGGTTCGATTTGCTGGCAGTTCATCGCCACCGTAATTTAAAACTAATTCTCAGGAACGTCAGCTAAATCTTCCGCCATTTGAAAAGTAAACAACAATATTTTCAAACCTAAATTATTCAGTGTTAGTTAACGTTACTTTAACGTTACTTTCATAATATTAAAAAAAAATAATTAGTTAGCCTAATTTAATTTGTAAATAAAATTATTTTAAAAAAATTGTTGGCCGCTATTAGGTTTTTACGACCTCTCATGCTAAAGAATTTTACGAAAAACATCCGAATATTTGCTTAACAATGTGGTGCAAACGTGTCTCGGGAAGCCGAAAATAGGCCCTCAAATAGCGTAAAAATGCTTCAGCTTCCGGGGCTCTGCCCCGGACCCTGCTGGGGGAGCTTACAGCGCTCCCCCAGACCCCCTAGCTGGTTTCGTTGGGCTCCTGGTAAAGTACACCAGATTTGGAAAAAAAAAGTTCATTTACTTTGCCCCTGTCGGGGAATCATTGCCCCCCCTATCTGGAGTTGGCTGGCGCAACTACTGGCAGTGCCAATTACAACTAGAGCTGGTCGGGAGAAGCTTTTTTTTTTATGGTACACTTAAAAACAGACTCAATTTTATGCCTTTTATTTAAGCTGTTTCTGTACAGTAACGCCGCGTATGATGCCCGCATAATAAATACTAAAACATGAAGTCACAAATTAGGCTGCAAGGAAAAAAATAACGGTCGGGAGGACAAAATGAGCTCGGTCGCAGGGGCGTAAACTTACTGCCCGAAGAAGGTGAGGGGGGTTAAATATCTTGTCCACCCACCCCACCCCCAAAAAAGTGCGATACATAATGATCGGTCCCTAAGCACGCCTCCTTGAAGTCGCTAATGAATTAATATACGTAACAGTCGGCAACGATAGGACGTAAATTTCGACATCAACACAGAATAAAGACCCCAGAATCTTTTATTTGGTCAACTTTGTTCAAATAAAACTTACGTGTGGGTATTTTACTGCAGTAACAGACAGGAGACATTGATGATCATAACGTGCAGTCATCTGCGCCAGTGTTTGTTTACCTTTTAGCATACGTACGACGTGTCACATGGCGCGGCTCCGAAATGAGTATGAGCTAGCGTCGGATGTGACGTCATGCTTGTTTCAGAGCAATGCGCGCTGCGGTCGTGTGAACTATATTTTAGCGCAGTTGACGTAAGAGTAAAGCTGCCAGGACGGAGGGATTTATGTGCCTTTAACAAATCACGTAGGATGGGAGGCTTTGTACTATGGTATATTACATACCTAACTCCAGCTACTATTAAAATCCTCTTCACTACATTCATGCGCCCACTCCTGAATTACTGTATCCAAGTTTGGAGGCCCCACTACCGTATCCACCTTTAGTTGCCTCGAACGTGTTCAACGATGGTTCACCGAAAACTGCACCAAAATTAAGCACCTGCCACACCAAGAGCGACTCAAAGCCTTAAACTTCACTCTTGAAAATAGCTACAACAGAGGTGACATGATCTTGTGTACCAACCACTAATCAACAACTGGCCATGGACTACCGAAACTTTCTCAAATTACACACACACAAGGCCGCCATATTAAACTGCAAGGTGAAACCTCACAAAACTAGTACTACACACTGCTTTAGCGTGCATTGGAACATTGCCACTTCGAGTGGTGACTGCACCTTCGCTACCAAGCTTCAAGGTCAGCTTTGACAGCATGTAACGTATGGGGTTTTCTTTTGGAGTGTTTGCTTATCAGCATGCTCAAGCCAGTTTACTTTGTGTTGTATTGCATGACAGCTGTGATATGCATTGTGGAGTTCGTCGTTGTGAACCACCAACCTAGTTCTGTGTACTGTTTTATCCGAACAACTGCTCCCAGAGGAATAGGAAAGGCATTATGTAAAACTCAAAATGTCTACAGCCTATTTTTGAAGATCCGGAAGTGAGAAAAGCTCGTGGGTGTCTTCTCCCCATTACGAGCTAGGAAAATAACTATATAAATATCCATTCACTACCTTCCTGTCATCAAACTATCTGGGCAAATCCAGGACCCGCATAGAAAACGACCAACTAAAGAAAAACAGCGTCACGAATTTGAACTTGAGCTGCTTCTCACTGGTTTATAGGTGGGTATGGTGCTGCTAGAACTATATTGTTTTGGTCGACCGCACTGCAAACGTTTACATAAGAGCTTGACACTCATTGCATTCAAGTGGTGTATTTCCACCGAGTAAAACGAATGCAGCAATAAATATTCCTCCCAACATATTAGTGGATAGGACAGAATTTGAAGATAGTCTACGAATTTTTCCGTTCAGGAAGATGACAAAAGGTGACCCAAGACTGATGCATGGTGGACTTCCATCAGATTTATCCTGACCAATCCGCACTCGATGTGTCCACTCATTTATGAAAGCTTTCAACCACCCAAACAAGCTTTCTTGAAACCAATAAGTGTTTAGTCTAAGTGGTAGTTTGGATGTGGACTACCGATTCAATCGCCTTTTTAAAATTGAACAATTATATCAGTAGTGATGTCAAAATCCAGAAATTCGGTCGATTTCAGACATGATAGACATGAAAAAATCCGCTGTGCTACAAATTACGTTTTTCAAACATATTTGGATGGCTCTGCATTCCGACTTAAATGTGGATGGGTAAGTTAAATGAGGGTGGGTAAATTATCATTTTAACCTTTTTGGAAAGTCGCGATACACGTAGTTTATTCATAACAATGGTAGAGTTCTTGAGAACTGAATTTTTGACGATAGAAGCCCAAAACTCGTTCAGCATATTCATCTAGAGTTAATAAAATTCGCCAAATTTTACGTTGGTGCGAATTCAACTTATGCCGGCACCAAAGTTTCTTTTTGTTGCGGTTTTTATGAAAAGCCTCTAGAAAACCAATTCTCAATTTTTGTTTCACTACTTTACTGAATGGGGTTTGGGGGACTTTTAAATGGTACCTTATGCCAAGACAGCCGAATCATAATTAATTTTTCATTCCTGGTCTATATGAGCCAATTTATAGTAACCTGTGGTTTTAAAAAAAA
>JAHWFP010189941.1:15957-37546 GCA_023313725.1 Lithobius niger | reverse complement strand
GGCTTAAGAAATTCAGTCTAATAGCATTGGCTTCAGTAAGACGACCTTCTTTTTTCCCTCCAGTGCTCCTTGCAGCTAACCCAGTTACTGGCTCCACCATACACAATAATTCTATGTTGTGTCATTGCCCTCTAAAGCAGTGACATTTGCCGCCATATTGGCACCAATTTGGCACCAGTATGGGTTTTGGAGGGCATAACTACAAGGTGCACTACATAAAAATGGAGGGAAAAACAACGCAACAGCCGATTTCTTAGGCAATGTGGAGGATCGAGAAAAATTACGCTGGGAGGTATAAGAAATCTGCTCTTCCATTGTTTCCCTCCATTTTTATGTAGTACACCTTGGAGTTATGCCCTCCAAAACCAATACTGGTGGCAATATGGCGCACACAGGTCTATTCCGACAATTGTAGCATATTTGCGTACTCACGCTCACGCACTCAATGGAGGTGCCCCGTTGACGTCACGAATTTCTGTGATCTGTGGTTTCAACACGGCCGACGTTTTCGATCTGATGAATCGACCCAACTCAGGACTAACAAACTAATGAATACTAATTATAAAACGTAAGTCGAACCACTCCGAACGTATCCCGGCGGCTGATATAGCGTGAACCGTCTCAATTGTTCTTCTTTGGTCTCAACGTCTATGCCAGCTATTTTTCCATGCTTATGGTTGTTTATTACTTACGAGGACAAGTCAGTTCAAGCTGTATGCCTAGGGGTTTGTCGGCAGTAAAGTTGTTATACAGCAAACACCGCTTCGGTACCAGTCCAACAGACGGCCACCACCAGCCGGAATTTTGAGTACGTAACTAGCCGGTGTTTTAGCCATAAAATGCTTGATTAGTTAAGCGACTTTTTGATCAACGCATAGCTGCATTGCATTATGTTCTTTTATTATTTGGTTTCCTAATAAAGTTGTTAATTCGTCATCATATAACTGCTGTCCTGTTTGCGTTGTTTACATAAGTGCAAGCACTGCAAAGCCAAACGATTATTATTGTTTAATCTCGTTAATTCAACACACGATTTTACTACAAACACAATTTCTTTTCCAAGCCCCTTTAAACGTAGTGTATGCCAGGGCTTAACATAAGTATTTTCTCCCCTTTTTAACAGAAACAATAAAGACGTTTATTTCCTTTTTACACTCCCCCCTCCCATTACCGAGGGAGAGGGGGGTTGCGAATTGGTTACAAATTAGTCTGACCCCTCGTACATGTACACGCGTAACGTAGACGCGAACGCAGAAAAGAAAACTGGTTTCTCACCTATCGCTTACCCATAATCCATTGCGAATCGGCAGCGCGTTGGAATTGGTGTAGGCTCAACCATGGAGGAAGGAATTCCTCCATGGCTCAACTTTTCCGCGTGAGCCGCGGGGCTCTGGTGGCAGACGGGTTTTTCGAGTCAGGGTACTTTACCTGTGGACGCGTTCGGCTGGGCGTGCCAGGTTCCAGCATGAAACCTAACCTAACCTAAGCATTTATGAAACAAGTAAGCGAAATAACTCACTGACGTCATAATTTGCTGACATCATAACTTGGTAACCTCAGCACCTGCCACCAGGATTGCTACGACTCCAGCATCCAACTCGTCCACGGGCATGCCCCTACTGCATCCAGCCTGTCGCATCCAGAGGTAAAGTACCCTATATGGGCAAATGTCACTGCTCTATAGCGTCGTGCTCACAGATTAGAGAGTTAAGGTTTAGGTCGTGCTAGTAGAGAGCTTTAATTGTCTGGCTTTATACACAGATATAAAGAAAGATATACGGCAAGAGGCGGTCCCGTATATAATTTGTTTACACGGATAGTCAGGATCCCAAGAAAATGATGATTTTAAATTTTTCTTATGTTTCCAAATTACGTGCCTCGCTTACTGCGGCTAAACATAAAACACACAAAAAACCCGCAACCCAAAACTTGTCCGGGCAACAAAAAACCTGATAATGGCTGACGCCCGAGATCCGAAGAGAGACGCTTCGGATTCGAAATGGCGTAAAAATCCATGTAAAAATTAACTGTACTAGCGGGAAGCAACGTCATCAACCCGGCCACAGAAGGAAGTGACATCATCAACCCAAATCGTGTTTATAAAATGCGACTCGTTGCTTGCTCGAAAAACTGCAACTAATAAAAATAAACTGAATCTCGCGCTCGGTCTCGCGTCACTTTAGTTTGTATTTTTACTAAAGTAAATGCTATTTCCGTTGTTTTGTTATCAGTTTGTTGTTACCGTTTTGACAACAACGGCTAACGAACGATTGTAAACACACAGCTTTTTTTTTTTTAACTCCGTTGTTTGTAAATCCGTCAGTCACATCTTTTAGATACACGTCCGTGTTGATGACGTCACACCACGGCCCGAAAACAGCCAATCGCAGCCACTCACCGTAACTCAAACCCCCATACTTTGGCTCTGGAAGCGCTCTCGACTCTTGTGCTTGTTAACAAATACATATCGTTGTAAGTGCTGCTGCGAAAGATGCCGACTTTCACTATTTTCACCAACCTTCCGAAGGACAAAGTCCCTCCGAATTTCTGCAAGGACACCACCAACGTTGTTGCCAAAGCCTTGGGAAAGCCAGAAAGCTACGTTATGGTGCACATTATCCCTTCGCAAATGATGACAATGGGCGGTTCCGACGAACCATGTGCAAGCGCCTCTTTGATGAGCATCGGAAAACTGGGAACCGCCGAAAACAAGAAACATTCTGCAGTCCTGTATGCTCACATCGAGAAAAGCCTAGGCATACCGCAAGACAGAATGTACATTACGTATAACGATGTTGACAAATCTGTAGTTGGCTACAGTGGCACTACTTTCCACGATTTACTGTAAATGTTATGTCCTTGAATTGAGTGTTATCCCAGTAAGGACTCTACCTGAAGATTAGATTTAAGAGACGGTTATCTCAATTCTCTTGTCGTTAAGCCCTGATAACGGTCGTTGAATTCAATGGTATTAAGACCCTATAAATTCATGATGGTACAGTATGGATGTAGATTTCATGTGGCACAAAATAATTGATTAATTAATTTTTTTTTAATAATTATGTCGTAAATTGCGTAGGTCACTCATACTGGAATAAATTATATTGTTGGTATTGTGAAAATTTACGTCTTGGTATTTTGAACTAAGTACGACTGCTAGCGTCAACTGCCTTATGGTAATGCTGTAAAACCGTCAGTGTCCACTTAACAAATTTCATTCAAGCGAGTTGTTCAATCAAATAGTATTTTAAACGATACCAGTGTTTTGATGGAACATTACATTGATATTCAAACGTCACTAAATTTTTAATTGCGTACAGTTGCCATGACTATGTAGAGTCATCAGAACTAGTGTTGGGTGTGCTTGGTTAAAATACTGGTACTTTGTTAAAACATCTATGGAATTTTCAAAATACTGGTATTGTTTCAATATGAAAAGCGCTAAAATTATAACAATAGCTCGTTAGTCCTTGTGTTGTAGGGCTCAAACTAGTGCAACAATCACTTACTAAAGATCATCACTGGTAAAATTGGAATTCTAAACAATGCACAAAAGTGCAGCCAAATATGTGGTGAAACATGGCATGAAGCGTAAAGTGGCACTGTCACCGTTTGAAAATAGGCAGAATCTGGCAACCTCTAGCATATCTAGCACTTGCTTGCATCAAGCGAAGGAATGCACAATGTCATTTCTTTTTACGAAACAAACATGCCACGAGCCTTCTTAATTACGAAGTGAAAATTTGGTACGTCGTCGTGCACCTGGGAGCAAGCTGTACAGGTTAACAATATCACTGCTGCTAGATGTCACCAGAGTATTTGTGAACGGTTTTCAATTGGTGATGGTGCCACTTTAAATCGGAGGGAATAAAATCAATGCATTTTTTCCATTAAAACTGCATCAACAAATACATATAAATACAAATTCATAAGTACCGGAGAAAACCGAAGACCTGAAAAATGGCTAACAACTGGGCAGTAGTCGCCTCTGCCGGCCCTGCTCAAGCAGGGGCCCCAGAATTCCAAGTGCACGCAACAAAAATATATTTTTGAATTACCGGAATTCACTAAAACATTGGTCACTAGTTCATAGTTCCATGAAGAATTTATAGGGTTCCCCAACCAGTAAAATTAATACTTACTAAACAGTAAATTTCAAAGTCTTGATCACCCAGCCAGTTTGGTCTTTTAGTCATACGAATTTTTAAAAAAGTGTCAATCTTGCACATCCAAAACTAAGCAAAAGGCGTGCTCTCTCTCTGTCTCTTTCAACAAGTTGGCGTGTCTAGCATGTGCTTGCGTCACCTACACAGCGAGAAGGCTGTTGGCTTAATTGATCAGCACGAAATTCTGTAAATAACAACTCTTAGCCTTAGCCCTTGTAAACCATAATGTGCAATTTAGGTATTTCATTTCTTGGCCGTATTTTAAACTTTACACAAACAGAACGATCAATATAGGCTATCACAGAAGTAGATAATTTTTCTCGATCAAAAAATGATTTTATAATTTTTTTCCCCTACGGTATGTTCATTGTTCAATTTTGCTACCAATAGATGGCGAGGGCTCGCAGTAAGACAACTACTTTACCCCTAATGGCCATGAGTAAATAATTGTTCTTTAAATTTCTTGGAGCGTCGTCAGAAGAAAACGGCTTAATTTTAATACTACAAGCTGTTTAAGGAGAAAAGTGTAGTAAAGGGAGGAAAGAACCAACTTCCGATCATCGCAGAGAACCGAGATATTGTCAGACAGGTCTAAAGTAGATCTCATAGTCGCTGAAGGAGCCATGCAGCCTCAAACTACCCTGGCCAGCACTGACTGGTAGGGACTTGAATAAGTGTTCGTTTCAAACTCCAATTTCCGAATTAGTTACCTTTGGAATCTCAAATTAAAATTCAATTTTTTGTTAGTAGCCTACGGATAAGCAGCGAAACCGTAATTCGGATGGAAAGTAGTGCTGCAAATGAGACAGTAGTCAGTACTATCTGTTGGCACAAAGTCTTCACAACGTGTAGAAAAAGTGAAAAACATGCCCCCAGTTGGTTTTAAATTGCGTATTTAATCATCTTGGCGATGAGTCTGAATCTCTTTTGCATTCAGAAAAGAAAGGGTTAAGAATTCAGAATATAAGAGTAAATTCAGTAAAACCAAAATTCATAAAACTTTTTATTTTAACGAGTAGATTTATAAACAAATAGTACGTTGGGAATTGCGCTTCCACCAAACGTAACTTAAACTCTACAATTTTGGTACATGGGGGGGGGCTTTGCATCTAAGCCTCATAAAATCGTTCAAAATCGAAAAACCCATGACCAGAAGACTGTCGTTTAAACCTCATCCGTAATTATAGCTAAATGGATCAAAACTGTAATAACTAGCGCTTAAGAAGCATCTAACATTGATTGCCATGAAAGGGCTACCTGTACGTCCTGTGCCTTCCATAGCGGTAATCCCATTTCTGAAATTCTGTAAGCAGCTTCATGGAGGAACGCATCAGTTCACATCTCACTATTTCAGGGACATGACTACCCACGCAGATAGAATTCACAAACAGGGACCCATCATCACAGCCAGAAGTGTGTCCCCCCCCCTCCACAGGATAAGATTTATAAACAACGGCTCTTTTCAGGGCCACCAAATACAGAAGAGAGATCCTGAATCCAGTTTTATTTTTATTTTAAAAAAAGTGTTTACATCTTGACTTTTTGGGGGACCAGCTTCTAATCCCTTGGGAACCTGTCGGGTGGTACCCGCCGCTGTATTGACGAGGTCTATGTAAATACTAAATTTTACAGGTAATTAATATTTTCGTAGCAGTAAAAAGAGAATTGCAGCTGCCACTGCTAAATTCTGTTTCTATTGCTTAAATGAAAATGTACAGTGACTGTACCCTATCCTACATCCACTTTTGAGTTTCCGCCATAACATACTGACAGGAATAAAAAATGATCCTTTATCGCTTTCAGTGCTTATACATATCGCTATATGGAGGGAGGTATGCATGTGCACTTCGGGGATTGCCGAGCTGGCTGGAACCAAGTTAAGTTTGAATCTCTGGAGGAAAAAAAGCAATTGAAAATAAAAATCCTAAAATTATAGGTAATTTACATTTTAGATTAAGCAATAGAAACAGAATGTGGCAGCGGCAATTTATTTTTTAATCCTTTTTTTAAAGTAATTTCTAATTGGCGTTTGGAAATATCCAATGGCTGTAAATTTGTTGCATTCTTCCCTGAAGGATGCTTTCTCTCGCTGGAGGTTTTTAGGTTATGACGAGTCGGCCAGCAATGTAACCCGATCTGTGCATGTGCGCAGATCCTCTAGATCCTCTATACAAGCATTCAGGAGAGATGGCCTGCCATCTTTTCCCTCCAGCAACCAAGTTTCGCCCAAGTTTCCTGCCTTCGGACAAGCCCTCCTTCACTCAAGTGGACTGAACCATGCCAAGATCCAAAGGAACTCCGATGGAACCTTCGCCCAAGATGGCGTGCGCCGTCGCACAGAAGCCCTTCACCGGCTGATCCGGAGATTGTTGTCAGTCCTTACAGACTCCTTCGCCTAAGCTTCACGTCTCCCCTTTGCCATCGCCGCTTCCATGTGGACAACTATCATTGCATTCTCTGAATAGGAAGACCAAGAGATTGAAACCTTCGCACATATCTTCCTCTTCGAAGTCCCATCGTTCCTCGAGCGAACTTCCCCTTGACCTTTCATCTCATTCATCCTTCGCTTCGGACCGTACTTCGTCAAACAATTCTCCTCTTTCCTTAATCCGGATTAGATTAAACTCCTCGTCATCCTCTCACACACGTCACCGATCTTCTGAATGGTCGGGATAGACTGTCTTCGTCCTTTGCATGGATCTGAACTTACGGATAGCGATGCAGTCTTCCTTCGCCCATTCACACCTCCCAAGAAGAGGCACCATCGCAGTTCGGATCGCTCTTTCGCATCTGACACCGAACTTGATTCCGCATCAGCCCTAAATGACTCCTCACATCATGGCACTAGCATTCCAGGACATCAGACTCGGATCTCGCATCACTTCATGCTCATGTCAAGGATGGTTCCAGCAAAAACACTGTTATTCATCAGACCGAAACACTACGATTCAAAAAATGTCACACAAGCATCACAAAAATGCATACTTTAACAACAAAGATACTCTACTATCTGCAAATTTTCAACTACTGTACTAACTGTAGTCGTCATCAGGCATGAGGTAAGTTCAAACTCTGTTTACATTTAGTATTTCAGTCTAAAACACGTTTGTAATTCTTAACTGCCGCTGTCTATATTGAGTCGATCTGTACAGCCTTGCCCACACTGTATCACGCGGGCCGTTCTTTACGCACAATCTTCCACTCAACATCGAGCTTCTCTCACAAGTCTTTCCCAATCAGGTTTGTAACATTAGGAAATGATGGGCCTTGCAAATACATAAAGGATCTGCCTGTTTTCATGCCTCTTAATCGCAATGGATTCAAGACATCTTAAATGGTTGTCCTATTTTGAGTTAGCTTTAATCAATGTCACCGATTTACCCCACTCGCCATCATGCTGCCTTTCTGTGCAATGGACTGCAATGCCGTTATCGATAAGCTTTATTTCTAACATTCCCCATATGTTGGCTGAGCCGCGTTCGTATTCCTTCTCTAGTCTCGCCAATGTACACGGCATCGCAGTCCTTGCACGTTACTCTAGACACACCTCTGGTGTTTTGTACTCGCGCTAGTTCTTGCTCATCCCTGCCTTTTTTTGTCACCTTCGGTCGCAACCTTTTTTTGTTCTCATGGTGTTGGCCCTTCCTTTGTATCTTCTTTCCCAGTCCTCCTTCGTTCTTAATAAATGCTCTGAAGCCATTCTTCCCAAGTTCTCGCTGTTTTGGGCAACTTGCCACCTCAAGGTACGTGAGTGTCACTCTTGGCTTTTCATCCATGGTTGGATCACTCGTGGTTACTCTTTCACTTCTGTCTCCCTTCACTGCTTTTGCTACAGCTTTCGCTTTCTTCATAAGTCCATTAATCATTCCACCTGGGTAGCCTAAGCTCAGGAATTTACCTTTGGCCTCCTCAAGATGTGGGTTGGCAAGATGCTCACTGCTCGAATTTGTGGTCAGCCGAATAAACTCATTAGGGGCAATGGCCCTCAGTTGTTCTTTGGGGTGGCCTGATCGGTAGGGGATGACTCTCATGGTAGCCATTGGTTTCTTGTATGGTTCATACGACACTCGGCCTCCCTCGAGTCTGCATACCTTGACATCAAGAAAAGGCAAGGTGCCATCTTTTCTTCCTCCATGGTAACTTCAATCCCAGCCTCTAGTTGTTAACCTTCGTTAGTACCTCATTAAGCTTATTTTTCTTCAGCACAGTGCAAGTGTCATCAACGAACCTCTTCCAAATTCTCACGGTAAGCCCCGACTTCAGCACCATTTCATCCAGATATTGGAGAACCATCTCGGTGATTATTGGCAAGCTAGAGTAGCCCATAGGGGCTCCTCCAACTTGCTAATAGACCCGTTCCTCAAACTCCACATATCGATGCCAACAGGACTTTAAGCATTGCTGCTCTGTCTATTTCATGCTCCTTCCTTGCTATGTTCCACCTCCCCCTCGATAACGCCAACATTTCCAAAATCATTCGGTGTCCAAGGCTTGGAAATAGTTTGACAACGTCGAAGGAAACCATAGTTTCTACATCACCAAGCTTTAGGTCGTTCAGCTCAACAAGCAGGTCACTGGTTTTGCTCAATCTGCTGCTTCCATTCGTATGAGAGGCTAAAGATTTGAATGGAAGCAGCAGATTGAGCAAAACTAGTGACCTGCTTGTCACACGACACGTAATCTTATTCCTTCACAACCTGAAGCAACAACGATTTGAAATGTGGTATTCCATGGAAAGTCCAAGTAACAGCGCACATTTCATTTTTCACCGAACTGAAGCAAACATAAGGCCATTTCAAGTCAGCAACATTTTTAAGGACATTTCTAGCCTTTCTGCATTTTCCTCTAGAATTCAAGGCCTGGGATGTTTTATTTTTTCAAATTCAAGCACTTTTCCAGATTTAAAGGCCCCTGTATAAACCCTAGCTAGTAGTAACAGGTGTTCAAGTCATGTTCGTTGGCACCAATATGTAGAGGGGAAGGTGGGGGTTCATGGATTTCCCCTACCGCAGCAAGTTCAGCTCAAATACTTTTCCCTGGATAGACTCAGTCGGATTTAAAACCAACGTTGTCTTTTTTATTCCTGGCTCTGCAACAAAAATACACTTCGTACACTCATGCCAGGAGATCTCTCAACCTACGATGAGAGGTGACGGGCCAGTGGTCGACTTACACGCAGCTACTGCGACTACTACAAGGGAGTGAAGGTAGTGCATGAGCGCTTAGCAACAATGCTCTACGTGGGGCACGTGCCGTAAAGTAGAAATCGGGGGGGCGCAACTTCAGAATTCCACACAAACCTAGTTACACAGTACGAAGAACCAGCTGGTGAAACTATCACCCTTGCCACGCAATTGGTTAACAATTTTTCACAGCAAGCAGTCGTGTCCACAAGGCAGTAGACCTCCACAAATACTGAAACGATTCCACTCAACTGCCACAAAGCATCTTGACAAAACTTGAAAAAAAAACCGATATAACCAGATTCTCAAGTATTAAAAATGTAATGGTAAGGGTGACTCCTTCCAGTCTTCCCAAGGTTCTTGACCATCGCATTCCCCTAAAAGTCTAATGCCAAATTTTTTTAGCACTTACTTAAAGGTACATTCCTCGCAACGCTTTTTCTCGATCCTTCTCCTATAATAGCCACGCGCAAATCTCCATCGGCGCATGTAACCATCACACCGTTTCGCGAAACTTGGCGTAGTATTACAAGGCCAGCTGAGATAGTAGCTACGTTCCTCACAGCGAAGGACATAGCTAGTATATCAGTTGGCCTTGGGCATAGTAAACGAAACAGCATCAACACAAAAAATTGTGTTGTCACAAACCGTAAAGATTTTCGAATTTAACCATGACACGTTATAATTTTTTAGGATAGTTGTCACGAGCACCTGCTCCCGCCAAGTTTTGAGGCACTTGTCCGTTGACATGCAGTAAGCAAATATGTGAGCAGCTTGGACTCCGGTGTAATTTGTTGTGTGACTGACCCCGGAGAAGGGGGGGGGGGCAGTCACATAGTATCTTATAATATTTCTTTGGCGATCTATTGGAATAACTAACTTTACTTTTTACAGCATTAGTCTTAGATTTTTGATCTCATGGCAATTAATAGAAAAACGATTAAAAATTAGTACATGCACACACACAGATGAAACGTTAAGGTTATTGCAAGGCAAATATTAGCAAAATGCTGTTATATTAGTTGTCGACATTAGGGGCACAAGCTGAGTTTGCAACATTAGAATCAAGTATCGAGCCGAGTTAAAGAGTATTTGGTAAATACCCTTATTTTACAAGTGTCATTTTTTATTTGTTAGTGTAATAACTAAAATGCTGCTTAACGGACTGTGAATCAACGTGCACACCTGGTTTTCCAGTTTTTAGGAAATAACTTTGGAATGGTTTGTTTGAGCTACTGGCTTTTAATTTACACCACTGGTATCGTTGAATGTCAAAAATTGGCGAAGTTATCACATTTTCATCAGATTCGAGTTTTCCGAGTAAAGATGCAAGCAACGAGGTGAGTTTGAGTACACGTTGCATACTCAGCTCTACTCGGATTTTTCGAGTATCGCACATCCCTACCCATTATTCAACAGAAATCTAGACGCCACATTTTAAAACAGATTTTTATCAATGATTGACTAACGGGAAGTAGATAGACTTTTGGGGTCGTACTTGGTGTGGAGGATCGAGAAAAATGGTGTTGGGAAGAATGTACCTTTAATCACCCGAACCGTATAAATTCTTGCCCGAACTGATAGCATATCTAGCTGTTATAAAATATTTTGAACTCTTAAATACATCAAACCAACACAATGGAGGGATCATATTTTTCCCTAATAATTTTTTTCATACCTTAAACAGCCTACTTCTTTCAATGTCCAATAGCAACAATTTAAAGTCACAGTATTAAGTTCAGTCTCTATTTTATTCAAAGTAATGATTGATGTTACAAACAGTAGTAATTGTAGGTAGCAATGCATTAGTCATCATAGGGCAAACGCTGTAACATTGATGAAAAATTGTCATGGTGACTGAGCAATGATGTACATGTATACAGCTGGGGTAAATTTCAGGTGAAAGTGATAAAAAGACTCGCCCAGCTTCTGAGGAAGTACGTTAACCTATACTCGAAGTTAGACAAGAGTCTTTCTAATCCTTTTCACAACGTTTAAGGCTGTATCGATACAAATACCGGTATCGGTAAATCTGCAGATATTCAATGTATCGGTATCACATTTCTTTACAGATACCACACTTTAATAATGCTGATAGAGAACACTGTGTGTTCCCTACCTGCAGACTGCTACAATTCCGGAAATAAGAGCGCAACACGAAAACTCACCCTGAACAAAATCAGTATCGGCATTGAGAACTTTGTGTATCCTGACTTCAGACTGCCATGATTTTGGAAATAAAGAGTGCAAAATGAAGTCTCATCTAGAATGAAATCGGTATTTCATTTTAAATTTGGTATCGTGTGAAATTGGATTGGCATCTCTATCGGATCGTAGAAGTGGTATTAATACAGCCTTAACAATAAAATACGAAAGTAGCACAGTAAAGGCGTTTAGGATTGTGATGTATATGCATTCTTTAACAAACAGTGTGGGGTTGCTTATCTGTTATTTGGAGATTGCTTTAAGAACACCATGGGTGTTTTACATAGCCTGTTTTTTTTGTTAAGGCAACTTTCGAAGGCAGCTATGTGAATGTTAGTTGTGAGCTTTACCTACATTGTCGTTAGTCTGAATTAGCAGGTTGTCTGTGCTTCCTCCACTGCACACTATCCACTTACGTGTAAACCTAGGCAAGACTAGAGAGCAGTTAGTTGAAGAGGGGACCAATTAAGATATTCCAAACCAAGGGACCTCTAGTCATGCCTGCCCTGTACACGAGTACAGTATCAACACGTTGGAACAAGCTAAAAGTAAATGCTTATCATTGCCACTACTCAAATTTGTTGTTCTCTCTATATTGATCCAGAAGTTAATCCTGGCCTAGGTTTGTGAAATCCACATGTTACATCTGGCTAGTCTTCAAGGACAAGTTGAATGTTTTCCTTTGATGAAAGAATGTACGTGTCAAGAGCAAGAGATGAAAAACCGTATTAACTTTTAAGACAGATTTGGCTTCTAGGGGATTATTTTTGTCATCTGCTAACTAGCATCGATACAGTAATGTCCGATGTTACTGGGTAGTGTTCACCTCGTGATGGTCATGGTGGCTGAGTGGTATGTTCTAGTTATAGTGCACGGCGCCTTTGCCAGTTATCCACCAAGTACCGATTACAGGTACGACTACCAGGCTCTTTTACTTTAGACTTTCTCTTGGGTTTATTCTTCCCCTTACTTCTTCATTCTACTTCTGTACTTTCTAATCAAAATTGAGCCATTAATCTACTCAAGAATTAGTTTGGTTCAGATAATGCAAGGCTCAAAGCAATAGATGAATGGTTAAGCTAATGTATTAGCGAAAATAGTATGATAATACTGTAGTATGAACTAGAATGCGTTTGACGCCAATCTACCAACCGGCATGAGCATGCAAAAAGTATCCCTTACACTCTGCCTAATGCTTTCAGAGGAAAATCCGACTACATTTGGTCCGTTAAGTAGGAGGTTACATGGTGGATTCAAACAGAACTTTACACTAACAACCCCTACACGATTTTAAAAAAAACTTATTTCTTAAAATGAAGCTGCTCTGCTGCTGATTTCTTGGGAGGATGAGGTCGGTTGGTGAACTTAATACATGTGTAGATAAATTTTGTGCTTCAAAATTACATGGTTTATTTAAAGCGCAATAAATGGAGGGATTTGGGCTGAAAGACCTTAATCACGGGAGAGCCAAAAAAAAAAAAGATACCTTACCAACAAAGAAGCTGCGGAGGACATTTGGCTTAGGCTTTGCCAATTGTTTAGGCTTTGCTATTGTCGACTATCCACTTACGACCAAGTCTTCATTGGCTTACTTCAAAAAACTAGGTCAACTGCTCTCACCACTATGACCTTTTACCACTGACAAGGGTCTCGGTTGCATAAAAGTGCTGGCAGTAAATCCACTATGGATACAGTGCACTTCATTCTGTCTAATGATAGTTCAAAGTTAACACCAGCATTGTACATTCTTCAAAGGACATGTCAGTATGGCTTAAAAGTAGAGCTTCGGGCATTGGTCTCAAAGGTCAGGGGTGTTCTCTTCAAAGGCTGTGTCAGTATGATGTCTATAGTGGTAAAGTTTTGACCTTTGGTCTCAAATGTCAAGGGTCTCAATGCCCCTCAGGCTGTCTGACATTTACGTCCAAAAGGAGACGGAAATAGGTATTTGCATCTGTATTTATTTATAAATAGAGGCAGCAGGGGGAGGGAGAAATGAAACAACCAGGCTAAATAAAAACAGAAGGGATATCCGACTGATAAGTCATCATGCTAAAGATGCCCCAACTAATTTGAAACTGCCTGGGCAAGCCGCGGCACACACTTCGTCACCCAACAATGCCGTTTCAAACTTCAAATTTACTTCTAGAATCATAAGTTCTCTAATTGGGCAGAAAGACCTCAATAACAGGAGGACCAAAAAAATGAGACCGTACCAACAAATGCGATGTGGAGAGCTTCCACCGCTTATTGACCAATTGGTCAGGCTTTGCCATTGTCGACTTTCTACTTAAGACCAACTGGTCTCGCCACTATGGCCTTTTACCACTGACAAGGGTCTCAGTTCATGGTGGCGTTCAAAATCTCATGATGAAATTTCCCGATTTTTCCAGGTTTTCCAGACCATTACTGACATTTATCCCTGATGTTTTTTTTTTCAGTCGAAAGAAGATGCAGTGTAGGACTAGAAAAGATTTTTTGCATTTCACTGAAATCGCAATAACTACATCGCATCGCTTTGCTAAATCATAAACTTGGGACTTGGACTGGCAAAGAGTATAGGAATGCCGTAATCTGACCAAAACTAGAAATGCACTTAACACACCAACGAAGTATTATTTGGGACTAGGGAGTTTTTGCTTTTTCATATGAAACAAAAAGAACATGATAGTTTTAACTGAAATAATGTGAAGGTTTTAGAAGTAAAAATTGAATTATGGATTGGCTAATCTTTATAGAGGATAAAGACTTTCCGAAAAGTTGAAATTCCCTGAATCTCAGTATACGTTTATTAAATTCCCTGATTTTCCCCCCGACTTTTCCAAACTTGATAAATTCCCTGAATTTTCCAGGTTTTCCCAGTTTTCCAGGTAGAACGCTACCCTGCAGTTGCATCAAAGTGCTGGCAGCAAATCCACCACGGATACGATACACATTAATAGCACACTTCGTTTGATCTAATGATCGTTCAAAGCTCACACCTGCATTGTGTTCTCTTCAAAGGATGTGCAGTATGACTTAACAGTAGAGCTTCGGGCGTTGGGCTACTCTCATGGTCACCACATAGCCCTCTGCTACCTACAGCTAACAAGCCCAGAGCAGTGTGCTTTTTCGAATAATGCAAGACCTGGGATTGGAAACTTAATTGAAGTTAGATCAAGTGTCCTGTTTGCCCACTTGTCACGAACCTCCATGACTTAGTTATACGCACACTTCCCCACTGTACCTGGTGAGAGGATGGGGCACTCTTTGCAACCCATAAAATTATTTCTATTTTAGTTCAGACGTACAATTTTAACTGTGCATAATTAAACCATGCAAACGCCACGTAAACTTTGCAAACTCCTGACAAGGAATTATTAGAACAAGTGCAAGTATCAAAGTTATGGGTTCAACAACACCCAAAAATAAAGGTTCACAACGCAACTTTCATAACCGTAACAAAAAAAAATTCATTTTGAAAAATACAATAATCATCTTCTGTTCACAATGCCCTGCAGGAACACTGTGAAATCTGTACTTGTCACTGCATCCTTGTGTGATGTGGTGCAACAGAAAATACAATGCAACCTGGCATTATTTACATGGAAATGTTAAAGTGTTGGAAAGTTTAGGTGCTTGAGTAATGCTTCATCAGCTTTGTTTCTGCTTGAATTTACTTTGTATGATCACAACACCAATGAAAGTGCCTGAAGAGGATAAAAATAGTAAATATTAGATATATAGGTAAGACACTCTAATGGTTGTTTTAAAATTATCTGACATATCAATTGATCGAAAAATAACTTGGTCAACACCTCATATAACGAATCCAAAGTGAATGGGCAAAAGTGGTTATAAGGAACTTTTATAACCAAAGTTCCTTAATACTCACATTCACAGTCAAAGCAATACCAAAATTTAAGTGTAAAGATTATTTACAGGCGAATTGTCAGTGGCTGGTATCTGCCACCATCTTCAGGCCAAGCCTCGAAAACTTGCAAGCAACTGTACAAACATTCACAAATTTGAATTCGGCGCATGATCTCAGTGGGACTTGTCAAGTTCTTGCTTGGACACATGGGAAGAAAATGGGTTCTCGTCCGATTTTTTTTTTAATGGACTAAAAATAAATTACCTGCTGAATAATGTTTTCCGCTTCCATTTTTGGGACAAACGCACCGTTTGGCCGTGGTGAAGGTCCAAAGTTAGCACCGCGCCGGAAAGCATGAAACTGGGCAATAGTCCGGCAAGTGAAATGCCAAACCCCAACCAGTTCATTACTTCAAGTGAAATGCCGAAGCCGGTTCCTAACCTAACCTAACCGACAATAACAACAAAACCACACGAAACTGACAATAACAACCCACCTATTTGAACTGTTTACGGGAATAAAATATAAGCTGAGAACATGGGAAGAAAACGGCCTCTCGTCCGTCAGCGCAAAGAGTGCGGCTTTCATTAAGTTCTGACGGCCAAACGAAGCCTCTGCCCCAAAAATTTTATGGGAAAAAATTGTTCAGTTGATCATTTTACGTCATTCTAGCCCAACGAGAGATCAATCGGTGAGAAGCCTTATTCTTCCCATAAGCCGAGTAAAGTAAACGTGTTCCTTCTATTGTTTATTTTACTATCGAAAGTGTTTGTGAAATGAATTTATAATTCTGCCTTTATTCCATTAGCTACGCACCGAGTATGCACTATCCCGTTGCCTCACACGTTTGTCGAATTGATCTACAACAAACTGTCGGACTGGACTTGTATTGTCATATTTTTGATCTTTGGGAGGAAATGTTGTAGGGCGAGTAGGATAGCTTGAAGTTCGAGGGAGTTGATGTGGTCCATGCAGGTTGGAGGCCAAAGGCCTGAGACTTCCTGTGTGCCAAGGTGGGCACCCCAGCCGGTTCTCGAAGCGTCTGTGAAGATGAGTAGCTCGGGTTGGGGCTCGTGAAGAGGCTGCATCTTCATGAGGTTGGTGACGTCTGACCACCAAAGGAGGGAGTCTAGAGGAAATTCGGGACTGAAAGGGATTTGTTTGTCCGGGAGGTCCTGATTGATCGCCTGGTTGTCTATGCGGTGGTGGTGAAGTGGTCATACCATCTATCGGCCGTAGCGGACGAGGTTCGCCATTGCGTCCATCTTCCCGATGAGAGAATTTAGCTCCCGAGGAGAAAAACTTGTTTTCGACCGAAAGAGGCGAGCATGAAGAAGGAGGTCTTCTATTCGTTCCGGGGAGGGGGCCATTCTTGCTGTGTGGATGTCGAAAGAAGCTCCCAGGAAAGTGAAGACTGAGAGAGTGTGCTGGTGTTAGGTGAGATTTTGAGTAGTTCACCCCGAAGCCTAGTCGGTTCAACCGGAATATGGTCTTGTCTCTGTTTCGTTCCAGTGTGAGAGGGTCCGGATTGTTGAGGGCTCAATCGTCCAGGTAGGCGTTGGCCTGAATTTCGTTCTGGTGTAGGTTTGCCAATATTGGTTGGGTATTGGAGAACTGTTGTGAAAATTCTGGGGGCTGCATTCAGGCCGAAGGGAAGACAGCGGAATTCGTAGACCCTTTGGTTGTAGATGAACCGAAAGAGGTGCGTGACAGCTGGGTGGAGTGGGACATGGACGTAAACGTCTTCCAGGTCGATCGTGACTGTCCAGTCGTTTTGTTTGAATGAAAGACGGATGGATTCGAGAGTTTCCATCTTGAAATGACTGTTTCGGATGTATCTGTTGAGGGGTTTCATGTTGAATATCAGACAGGAGCCTCCTGACTTCTTTGGTCGGGTAAAGATCGAGCTGTAAAAGCCTGGGCCTGGCTTGCGGCATTCCCTTATAGCGATTTTACAGAGGAGTTCTGAAACTTCGAACGAAAGAAGTGGCGTTGTCGGCGGCGAAAACTCCCATGGTGGAGTTGGAAGGAGCGGTGGTTTCGACAGGAATTCTGGACGAAAGCCGTGTTCGATGATGAAAAGTACTTCTGGGTTCGACGTTAGTTGTAACCAAGCTGGCAGAAAATGTAATCTTGCACCGACTGGAAGGCAGGATGGGCGAGAGGTGTGATTGTTGGGTTTTACGAAGGCCACTTCCGCCCCCTGGTGACGAGTGGCGGCTGCGTCGGTCCGGAGTGGCGGCTCGCTTCTGCTGGTTATGTTGGCCGGAGCGGGAGCGAGACTGGTCCGTCCGAAAGGGCTGCGCGTTTCTCGGCTGAAAGCGGGGATCGTTGGGCCGGGAGGAAGAGGCTGGCGTCTTGTTCCAATAATCCGAGGGGGGACGGGGGTTGGCAGGTCTGTTTTTCTGAAAGGGACGAGAGGCCGAAGAGCCTTGTTTTAGCGGTTTAGGCTTCCTAGAGATGTCCAGGTGTGGGGCGAGAGTCGGGATAAGACCTCGAAAAAGCGTGTCTGATTCGTGGATCGGCTGAAGTCAGTGCATCGTGGAGACGTTCAGGTTGTTGGCAGAAGAAAGAGCGATGTCTCGGAGAAGCGTGTTATTGAAGAGGGCCCTGGTGGCTCAGTTGATGGAGTGGTAAGTGGTGAAGCTCGCCTTTTGAAATAGTTGCGTGATGAGGGTCGAAAGATTGCGGATTTCCTCGGGACTTGCGTCCGATGATAACTTCTCGCACAAGGCGTTGACTGCCGTATTAAGGACGTCAGCTTGTGAAGCAGCACGAAGACTCAGCCGAAGGCACTTATCATTTTCGTAAAGGACGAAAGTCGGGATGTCAGCTTTCCTAGGGATTGACAGAGCGGTGCCGAAGTCCATCTTCACTTCGCTGCCTAAGAATTCACATCCCGGGTACGTTGCGAAGTTGTTGGGATTCGTAGCGCCATCGCCCAGCGGGCGAAAGAAGCTGCTTTCACGGCCCGGCCGAGGTGGTGGTGGTTCCTTGTCGAGGACGAGGGGGTCGCCTTTGCCAAGCAGGGAGCCTTCATTCCAAAGTAGGCAGGTTAACAGCATGGTGGATTGTCCCAGAAGGTTGCGAGGTTTGGTGTCTTTGTCCCAAGGGCAAAGCCGAAACCAGTTTTCAGCCCACGGTTGATCACGGGAGCGTCGGCCGACTGCGAGGACTTGAAGGGGCACGTTTTCTTCGACAGTTTATAGAAGCGAGGCCAGCGGGAGAGACTGGTTGTCAGTGGCATCATCTGGGAAGTGGATTCTCCTGCCGGACGAAAGCGGGACGTCTGGCGGCGGGATTCCTGCAGTTGCCGAGGGGTCAGCTGCAGGAGAGATTTCCGGACGAGGGGGCGAAGTTGACTTTCGCTTCTTTTGTGTGGCAGTGGGAGCCGTAGAGCCTCGTTTGCGGGAGCCGTGGCTGGAGATCGAAGTGATCCAGTCTTGGGTCCGGGCATGTCGGTCGGAGGAAGTGCAAGAGGGGGGGCGGCATGGGATTGTCTTGCATCTTTCGGACTGTTTCTTGAACGATGTCACGAACTTCGCTACGGGAGACGCTTCGGCCTTTCCTGGAAGAATTGGATGACAGGTCCAAAGGAGAATTGCAGGCTGGCGAGCGGGAAGCCGCCGTGGTCTGAAGAAGGGACTTCTTGGCTTCACGGTAGAAGACTTTCGCCCGTTTAAAGTCAGCTTGCAGGGCCGAGAGATCCATTGGCTCGGCTGGTGGGGTGCGCTGGCCAGGTTGAAAGGGTGAGTCTGAGTAGACGTCGACACTTGTAGGCGGCGCTTGGATGAAGGAGGCAGCAGGGATCGGGCCGACGGCGGCAAGGTCAAGGGCGGAGATCCAGCGGTTGCCGAGGGTGAAAGTAGAGACTTGCGGACGAAGGAGAGCATGAGAGGGAGCGGTGAGCGAAGCGAGAGTTTCGGCAGCGGCGGCCATCATGGGTAGAATCCAAATTTCCGTGCGAAAGCTGGGGAACTCAGGCGCGAGGTGGCGTGAAGACAACTCTGGAGTAAAATGAATGCCGATAGCAGCCACGCTGTCGCTTTTATAAGGGAGTACTGCCATGCATGCGCAGTAGGGACATGCAAGCACGCGCCTGCGCACCGGAAGAAGAAATCTCCAGGGGAACATCACATTCGAGGAATGTAATGCTAAATTATCAGGTTAAGATGTTTTGGCAACAAAGAAACAGGACAGAGAGGCAGATATGTGAGGTGGATGTTTCTGGCCGTTGCTGGAGGAAAGAAATAGACAAGCAGGCTTGTTGTTATTTTCAGATGTCTTGATCTTCTTGCGTTTGGTGTTGTGGAAGACAGGAAAAAATGGACTGTGCAAAAACCCGGACAGGGATGCAGAATTCGGATGGCAAAAGTCGGACTGTTGCTTGGCGGCCATCTTGGATGCGGCGTCAGTCTTTGTTTTTCTGGAGCGAGCGAGGCATAGTCCACTTGAGTGAGTGCTGACTGTCCAAAAAAAGGAAAAAGAGACGGGCTGTATGTTGAAAGCAGGACCTTTGTCTCAACCTTGCGTTGGTGTTGAAGTGGTTGTTAAATGATTTTACTGTTGGCTTGAAGCCTCGTGGCGTGGTCTGCTTCAGCGTGCGATGGCTGTCTGAAAATAGGAAAACTGACTGTACGAAAAAATATGGATCGACGAGTGACGGACTGCAAGGAGGGGCGGCCATGTTTGTTGCAGAATCAGTCGGCGTTTCAACAGACCAAGTCATGGCGTCATTTGATTGAGCGTGCGCAGGCTGTCCATGATCTTGAAATTCGGATTGAAAAATCAGGATAGCAAAATTCGGACTGTTGTTTGAAGACAGGAAACGCTGTATTGCTTGGCGGTGGGGCGGCCATGGATTCGGTAACAGTCTTCGGTATACTGGAACGAGACAAGGCATAGTTCGCCGATCCTGCGTTGACTGTCCGAAAGAAGAAAAATCGGACTGAGAAAACAGGGCTGTTAAAAACAGGACAGGGATTTGTAAACGATGAGAGAAGAAGCGGAAGCGTGCACCCGCGACGCAGGCTAGAGAAAAAGAGGATGACAATCAGTTGTGGTTGCAGCCTATATCGGGGGAACTGCGCATGCGCACAAGTGCGGTTGGGTTACGGAGCTGGCGCACCGTTCAACTTTAATCCTCTAGAGAAGAATGCATACTTCGGAGAAGAATGCTAAAATTCACAGGTAATTGATGTTTTCGAACGGCAATTAGAAAGTGCTGATTGTTATTAAAAAAAAATGTTGATTACTGCGTTAAAATGACTTGTTTGGTAATTTTTAAGTCTAGGTATGGTTATATTATACACAACGAAAGAAAAGAAAGTTCATTGGGGGAATGGGATTTTTTGTTTGGGGGAGGAGAGACACTTCATTTTAATTCTGGTGCGGGGGTATAACAAAATTCTTGGTTACGGCCTTGAACCCAAAGGTACAACCGCTAGAGAGGATAAGCTGGAGAATTGGATGGCAATGGAGATCACAGTTTGAACGTGCCGTAAAGATCAGTGGTGCGGATGCCGATGCGGCAAATTCAAAAGCAGATGACGATATGTAACGGACGTATAGTTTGGTATTGAAACTTCTGAAGAAGGAGGACGCCATCCTTAATCCACAGAAAATTTAAGTGAACAAGTTTGTTGTTCATTAGTGCGGCGTTGTATAGCAAGTTTTCTCAAAAATGTTCACTCTCCTGTCGGCCCGCCATGTCACTAACTTCTGGTTTTAGTGGTTAATCCAGCCTGCAGAATTGGCACACAAAACCATGAACTAAGGGTACACCTTTCTCCTCTCCACCTGGTTCCTTAATCCCTCCACAAGAAAAGTGCAGGGGGAAAAAACAACAACCGAATTACCTGATATTAGTGAGGCCCCTGGAAGGAGAAAAGGTTTTCACAATCCCCAATCTCCCCTTTGCAACTAGTTGAAGTGAAAATGAAATACATTTATTATTCTGTATTTATGCACCACTTTGAGTTTTTGGAGCTGCCAACTGACTGGTTTTCATTCAAAGTTCTTCTAACCGCATTTCAACGCGTTGTCTCGCACATTTATATTACCATTTTATGTAAATTCATAAATTGTTCACTGCTTGAAAATAAAATCTTACGATTTTCATGGTATTAGGACAAATACTGACAAGGTCCAGAGAAAAAATATCACTAACAATACATTTTCAAGAC